>PVIY010012315.1:0-62390 GCA_004026745.1 Myrmecophaga tridactyla | reverse complement strand
AAAGAAGAGTAGCTGAGGATATAATGGGGCAAAACTTCCTAACCCTTCTAAAGGACAAAAATATACAAGTGAAAGAAGTCCAAAAACTGAAAACAGAATGAATTCAAATAGGCCTTCCCCAAGACACATACTAATTAGACTGTCAAATGTTGAAGAGAAGCAGAAAATCCTGAAAGCAGCAAGAGAAAAACAATCTACGACATACAAGAGAAGTCAAATAAGACTGAGTTCAGACTACTCAACTAGCACCCTGGAGAGGAGAATGAGGTGGTATGATATATTCAAGATCCTGAAAGAGAAAAACTTCTCTTTCAGCCAAGAACTCTGTACCCAGCCAAATTGTCCTTTAAAATTGAGGGAGAGAATAAAGTTTTCAAAGACAACAAAGTACTAAAAGAATTTGTCAATAAGAGACTGGCCCTACAAGAAATACTAAAAGGAGTTCTGTTGGCTGAAAAAAATAGACAGGAGAGGGAGGTCTGGAGGAGGGCACAGAATTGAAGAGCACCACTAAGGATAATTTAAATAATGCAAATAGAAAGAGAGGAAAGAATATGTAGATCTGATATATAAAATTAAAAAAATAAGATGGTGGAATCAAGAAATGCCTTTTCAGTAATAACTTTGAATGTTAATGGATTAAATTTACCAGTTAAAAGATACAGATTGACAGAATGGATTAAGAAACATAATCCAGCTATATACTGCTTACAAAAACTAATTTTAGACACAAGGATACACATAGATTGAAAGTAAAAGGTCAGAAAAAGTTTTTTCCATGCAATTTGTAACCAAAAGAAAGCAGGAGCAGCTATACTAATATCGGACAAAATAGACTTTAAATGTAAAGACATCATGCGAGACAAAGAAGAACACCATATACTAATTAAAGGGTCAATTCACCAAGAAGATACAACAATCATAAATGTTTATGTTCCCAATCAAGGAGCTCCAAACTACATGAGGCAGACATTGGCAAAACTGAAGGGAGCAATAGATGTTTCAACAATAACAGTAGGAGTCTTCAATACATCATTCTCCTCTATAGATATAACAATGAAACAGAAGATCAACAAGGAAATAGAGAAGTTAAATAACTTGATAAATGAATTAAACCTAACAGACATATATAGGTCATTGCACCCAAGGTTACACATTCTTCTCTAATGTTCATGGAACATTCTCCAGGATAGATCATATGCTGGGGCACAAAACAGGTCTTTATAAATTTAAAAATACTGAAATTATTCAAGCACTTTCTCTGACCACAATTGGGATGAAGCTGGATCTCAATAACCACCAAAGAAAGAGAACATTCACAAATATATGGGGACTAAATAACGCACAGTTAAACAACCAGTGGGTCAAAGAAGAAATTGCTAGAGAAATCAGTAGCTATCTGGAGATGAATGAAAATGAGAATACATCTTATCAGAACTTCTGGAACATGGCAAAGGCTGTTCTGAGAGAGAAATTTATTGCCCTAAATGCCTATATTAAAAAACAAGAATGAGCAAAAATAGACGAATTAACAGCAAACCTGGAGGAACCTGAGAAAGAACAGCAAACTAACCCCAAAGCAGATAGAAGAGAAATAACAGAGATTGAAACTGAGATAAATGAATGGGAGAATAAAAGAACAATAGAAAGGATGAATAAAAACAAAAGCTGGTTCTTTGAGAAAATCAATAAAATTGATGGGCTACATGCTGGTTTGAAATGATGTATGTACCCTAGAAAAGCCATGTTTTAATCCTAATCCCATTTTGTAAAGGCAGCTGTTTCTCCTAATCCTTATTCAGTATTGTATGCTTGAAACTGCAATTAGATCATCTCCCTGGAGATCTGATTTAATCAAGAGTGGTTGTTAAACTGGATTAGGTAGAAGCGTGTCTCCACCCATTTTGGTGAATCTTGATTAGTTTCTGAAGTCGTAGTCGTATAAAAGAGTAAACTCTGGAGAATGAAAGAGATTCAGAGAGAGCAGAGAATGCTACAGCACCATGAAGCAGAGTCCACTAGCCAGGGACCTTTGGAGATGAAGAAGGAAAATGCCTCCCAGGGAGCTTCATGAAACAGGAAGCCAGGAGAGGAAGCTAGCAGATGACATTGTGTTCACCATGTGCCCTTCCAGCTGAGAGAGAAACCTGATTGTGTTCACCATGTGCCTTTCCAGATGAGAGAGAAACTCTGTGTTTGCCACGTGCCTTCTCACTTGAGAGAGAAACCCTGAAATTCATCAGCCTTCTTGAACCAAGGTATCTATCCCTGGATGCCTTTGATTGGACATTTCTATAGACTTGTTTTAATTGGGATATTTTCTCAGCCTTAGAACTGTAAACTAGCAACTTATTAAATTCCCCTTTTTAAAAGCCATTCTGTTTCTGGTATATTGCATTCCAGCAGCTAGCAAACTAGAACAACTACCTATAGGCATGCCCAAGATTTACTCCTGGAGGACATCTGTTGTTGTTCAGATCTGGTCTCTGTCTCTCCAAGTGCAAGTGAAATCATTGCCCTTCCCCCTATGTGGGACATGACATCGAGGGGTGAAAGTCTCCCTGGCAACATGGGAGATGACTCCCAGGGATGAATCCAGACCTGACACCATGGGATCAACACTTCCATCTTGACCAAAAGGGGGAAAAGAAGTGTAATTAATGAAGTATCAGTGGCAGAGAGAGTTCCAATAGAGTCGAGAGGCTACTCTGGAGGTTGCTCTTACGCATGCTTCAGGTAGACCTTGCTACATATCATAACGTGCCAACCCCCAACCAGGACCATTCCAGCCAATTCTAAAGAATACCTAAGGCAATATATAAGATTCCACAAGTGTTACAGGCACTAGAGTAACTTTCCAGAAACCTACAACCTCAAGATGGGTCCCTGGCTCAGATGAGTCCTGAAACCTAACTCAGCCTCTCCAGAACATCAGATGGTTCCATCTCCCTAGCCCATGTTAGTGACAGACACTCCCAATATCAAAAATTTAGAATTGCTATAGCCCAAACAACCCTAAAGAGAGATATGGAAAGATCAAAGGTGATGGTGGAATTATACATAGAAGATAGGACTTAAATGAATATAAATGCCGAATCATTAAATTGATATCTCTTTTAGTCTCCAGTATTTTAGAGCAGCTAGAAGTAAAAACGTAAAATTGTGAAATTTTAACCCGAGTCAAAGTCTGGATTATATTCTACAACTAATTGCAATGTTGTGCTATGAAATTTATAGATTTTTTTCATATATATGTTATTTTTCACAAATAAAGAAGTAAAAAAGTCAATTGTGCTGATAGAAAAGTATTTAAGCCATCTAGCCTCCTATATTCTGGAGCAGCTAGAAGGGAAAATATGACAGGATCGTATGGTAGCTCATAACAAACTCTGGAACCTGTCTGTAACCACTTGTTGAAGAGTGCTTTTTTATTCCTTTGCTTTGTATATCTGTTGTACTATAGAATAAAAAAAGTTAAAAAACAAAAAAGTAGACTCTAGGGCCCACCCCACTAAAAGCCAGTGGTATGACTGACCCAAGAATACATAATGTCAGACTTGATCAGAGGGAAGTGAGGATAGGAACAAAAAGAAGTTTGGGGAGTGAACAAAATTCTTAGACATTACAATCATCTACAACCACTTAGGGACAACAGTAACTGATCTGTGTCAGCGAATTAAAGTGTCCCATGGGAAGGAGCTCTTCTGAGTCACCTCTGGAGGGGCTCTTTTGCTGCCCAGATGTGGCTTCTCTGTCTCTAAGCCCAATTCTACAAGGGAAGCCATTGCCCTCCCTGTTATGTGGGACATGACATCCAGGGGTGAAAGTCTCCCTGGCAGCATGGGAGATGACCCCTAGGGAGGAGTCTAACTTTGACACTGTAGAGTCAACTATGCCATCCTGACCAAAAGGGGGAAAAGAAAAGAAGTATAACAAATAAGGTATCACTGGCTGAGAGAGTTCAAATAGAGTCTAGAGGCTACTCTGGAGGCCACTCTTACTCAAGTTTCAGTAAGACATTGATACTATCATAACTTGCCAAACCCTAAGCAAAAGCATTCCAGCCAATCCTAAAGAACACCTAGGGCATTATATAAGATTCTCTAAAGGTTCCATGCACTAGGGTAACTTTCCAGAAATCTACAATCTCCAGGTGGGTCCCTGGGCCAGATAAGTCCAGAAATGCAGAGGGGCCAGCCTCTTCAAAACATCAACTAGTTACATCCCCTTATCCCATATTATCGACAGCCCCTCCCAACATGAAAAATTTAGAACCAGCATAGCCCAAATACCCCTACAGAGTGGGAGAAAGATCAAAGGAGATGGTGGAGTTGTACAGAGGATTTAAGAAATGAATATGACTGCTGAATCAGTACATTGATATCTTTTTCAGTCACCAGTATTTTAGAGCAGCTAGAAATAAAAACCTAAAATTATGGAATTGTAACCCATACCAAACTCTGAAGTCTGATCTGCAACTAATTGTTGCAATGTACTTGGAAATTTATTGCTTTTTTTATATGTTATTTTTCACAATAAAAAAGGTTAAAAATAAAAGGGAGACTAATGGCATTAGTGAATATTAAAGGACACCTCATAACTGAGACACACTCTTTAATTTTTTATCATAAATCATTGGGAGAAAGAGCAGAGAGGGAGGAGGGGAAGTATGCTTTTAGATTTACTATTTTTATAAAAGATACTAAGTTTTAAATTAGAAACCAATAACATTTTTTCAAAAACACTAAAGTTTTCCTTATATCAGTGAAATCGAGCTCTCCTGACTCTAAATGAGTTCAATTAGAATAATCTTCACAAGTTGAGATTATCAAATTGAAATCTATTACAAATTTATCTAGGAAGTTGGAAGTTCAATTCTCAAAATAGATTCATTTGGAGCAGTGAGGAATGAAGAGACCCTTACTTCCTCAGTAAAGTGCAGTGAGTCAGCCTGTTTGAAGATCAACCACAAACACTGATTATTACTTAGAGCTTGTTAGTAATTTCCAGTATCCTGGGAAACTGACTTAGTTTCCCTACACTGGTATTCCCATCTGTACATAGGGGACAGTAATAACAATATCTATGTGATCAGAAATTTTTGTGAGGTTTACCGGAGACAACATATTAAGAGCTTTAATATATTTGGTATATATTAAGAGCTCAATAATATCATTATCATTATTTTCACTTTTATTTCGGCAAAAGCTTAAAGCAAATAAAAAAGGTAAACATAAATAGGACATACTGTGTATACTGGTATTTCAGCTACTTCCATTTATATTATTACATTAATTTGTTAACATTAATAAGAAGATAACATGTAAACAAATATATAAAAACTGACTCTGTAATCAGTGGTGACTAATCATTAAAAAAAAAAAAGCTAACTAAATAAAGACCTCATCTAGGAAGTTCCAGAAGGCAAAAGCTAACATTTCTGCTCCCATATATTAGTGACTCTGTTTGTTACCTGAACATCCATCATGTAACATACTGAAACTAAATCATGGGGATGCTGCAAACCTGCTCCTCAGAATGGATGACAACTACTTGAATGCTTCTTTAAAAGATAAGAGGAAACTGAGATGACAAAGAATCAGAGTTTATCCCTTTGCCTTTATCGAGAGTAAGGCATGATTATTTTCCCAAGAGATTCATCCCCTTTCTTTTGTTTTCTTTCTGTCCATCCTTGTTTTTTCTCCACACACACACACACACACACACACACACACACACACGCACGCACACACACACACAAGATATATGCCTGTGGTTCCAAAGGTATATGGGTATGTATTTTCATGTGTTTGAGAATGCGCATACCCACACATATACCATTCTGTAGACAGACATTTGTTCAAAATTTATTTGATATCTTGAGAACTACTTTTTGCAAGAGTGGTTATAGTGTTTCATATACCACTCCTTTATTGTCTTGAAATAAAACATGCATTTATAGTGTATTGATTTTAGTAAATATATCTGTAGTCCACTTTAGGTTTGATTGCTCTAGCTTTGAAATGGAATCTATTTAATAACACTGAAATCTATTTCATAATATAAAATTGAAATTATCTGCAGGGTATCAAATTAGAAATAAATTCCCTGTAGAAAAATATTAATGAAGTTACTGAAAATAACTTGCGACCAACTCAACTCTCTAAATGGGGATTGTGAACACAGTATGAAGCAGGACACTAGATTGTCTACAATGATTTTTCTTTAAGAAACCTTCAGTGTTTCTGTTAGTCCAAGAAGAACCCATATTTGAACTAATATTACAAAATACCACTGTTATAAAACTGAAAATAAATGAAATTGGACTTTAAAGAAATACCTCTGTGTGCATTTCAGGTTTAGTAAATTATGAAAGCATTCAGTACCATACCTTCAGTTATACTTCACTGAGCTGTTAACATCTCTGTCATCAAATTGTGATGGACTAGAAAAACAGTAGCTAGGCTAATGAAAAGTTGTAAAATATTAACCTAGTGTAGAAATATTTGAATCTTTTTAGGAGTACAAATGGTAAGTTGCAAAAAAGATCAAACATCTCAGATGGGTAAAAGGAAGAAGTAAAATCCTCTACCACCTTACTTCCAATCGTAGTACTATATGGTACCATGAGATTTTATGTGTATATCCTACTTTCTTTTTAACGTGAAAGGATATGCAAGAAACTGTTTACTGTGCTTATCCACTAATCCATACTTTCCCTTCTACCAAAAAAGTAATTTGAGAACATTTCATAGGAAGATCTAAAATCAAATATACTCATTATTTTCAATCATAAGTCCTTATTACTTAATAATTTGAACTGAAATTTGATTATATTATTATTTATAACTGAAATCAATTTGAGTTACTTTCCAAGGAAAAACAAACAAACCAAAAACAATAAGAAAACAACTGGCTATGAGTAAAGCCAAAGAATAATTGATTACCAGAGAAAAATATTGTATACATTTAGGTAAAAGATAAGTTAAAAAGAGGTCAAATATATTTTTTTAATTATGCAGATTGTTCAAAGTTCTAAACACAAATGGAAGAAAATAGTTGGAAATTATATAAGATTATGTAATTATAGAAGATGATAATATTAGAGTAACCAGATAAGATTATGTTTGCACGCGCTGCAAATATTTTTTACTCCAAATCACTTCAAGTTAAAACTGTACTTTTTAATGGGTAGAGTATCAGTTGAAGCATTCTAATAGCACCATCATTTGCACAAATAAAATTTAAACTGACATACAAAAATGAACAATTATCAGAGTGGCAATGTCTTAAGCTAATATCTTTGATTCAGATTTGTTTAATGTGTATCTGAGGTAATCATGGTGAAAGGGTATCATTTCAAAGTATTAGCCTGTGAGTTCACATTTATATTCTATAAAGTATTCCAGAAAAGTGAAACAGGGAAATTTCAGAAATGTTCTATACATTTTTGAAATAGAATATATAAAATAATGATGATAGTGATTTTTAATAATGTTTTCATGTATATATTTAATGGAAGGGATAACTGCAAAAAATGGGTAGGAGTGGAAAGTTGAGTTCTCTGCTATGGACAATTTAGAAGGGCTGAAGGAAGCCCGATGATATGCTTCAGTCCTTTGGAAAGGTCAATTACCCTATTGGTCTTGATAGTCAATTGTGGGTGAGGAATTCTTTCTATAAGGGTCATTAGTGTGAACCATTTCCCTTAAATGTGTCCTTGTCATATCAGAAAGTTTTATTATAACTTCAGGGCAGTTTTCTGCTAATTGATGAGGATACCTTTAAGTGAATATGTAACCATAAAATATGCCCTTTGGTGATAAAAAGTTCAAGAGTAAAACTTTCTTTATGAGGAGGTTTGGAGTTTGAAGAAAATTAACTTGTCCTGTACCACCACAATGAGTGAATCCTTCACAGCTGGACCATCTCTTATCATCAAAGGATATGCTGTTCAGGATCTTACCTTCTCCCCTGCCAACAGTCTGTGAACTATTATTAAAATAGCACCAAAGGCAGCAGGAGACCATGAGAAACCTTTGGGATTCAATGGTAATGACGAGCTTCCATGTCTTACATTGATGATGGTGGCAGGGAAAGAATGCCGCTAATTGCATACGAACTGAACTATGTTCGTTCAATTGCCATTTTGAGTTGTCTGGAAGCTTGACTACTGCACCTCAAGCCAATGTCAAGTAGCTACTTTGATGCTACACGACAATAGACTTCAGTGAGTACAAGAGAAATATAATAGTTTATATTTTAATATTTGCAGCCACTGCATGAATTGGTGTTTTTAGGCAAATGGCTAGTTAGCATTTTTTAAAAGCATGCCAGCAGGGGAAATAGTGTCCCCAAGGAGATGAAAATTGGTTCTTGGGGAATGAAAAATCTACAATGGTCTGTGGCTCTCCACAGTTCAACCCTGTGTGACAAAATCATGTTCCTTAGAATTTAATTTCATAGGAGAAGAGGCAGTTAAGAAAAAAAAGTAAATATCACCTTAATGGGGGAGTAATGAAAAAAATATTTCAAGCACTGGTTTAGAGTAGGATCTTATTAGAATCTGAAAATCGCATTCCTTAGCTAGGTTTATATGGGATTATATTTGAAAATAATTTGATTTTGGTTTTGTCCCAAGGCAAAAATATTTTTAACTAAAAGAAAACAAAATAGTTAAGACTTTGCCTGCTCTTTGGTTTTGTACCCTCAAATTAGTACATTCAATTTAGTGACAGCAAACCAGTGCCTTATAATATTCATAGAAAAGAAGACTTAAAGGTAAACATATCAAACAGTTTAACAAATATACTATACTCATATTTGTTTTTGGTACACTTCTAAATATCAAGGACAATATACTTTCCCTTCTTATCTATCTGCTCCCATTCCTTCCCTACAATGCACAGGATATTGTTCAACTCATCACAAGCATTTAGTAAAGAACAAGTGATCATTACCCTTGTTTTCATGAGGTTGTAACCGTGCCCCAAGTCCATAACGTATTGAGAATGAAGAAAAATATGATTACAAAATAGGGTTTTATTTAAGTGGAATGACATGGGCTTTTGTTTGATTAAGTGTTTATTCATTCAGTCACTTAGCTAAAAAAAAAAAGATACCTGTTTATAATTTCTTCTGCACTGTGAAATCTGCTAGAAATAGCATAGCTGTAAAATCGATACACACAGTTACTGCACTGAGATACAGAAAATGTGAAGAAATGTGACCAAGTGGGGACTTGTTCTTAAGAGCCTCTGTTTTGATTGAAATGGGAAAGAAATAGGGGGCATATTTTTCTTAACAATAATCTGAACTTAACTGCTGTGGGTTGGAAAAAGTTATGTCTTCAATCACCCCAAATGACGGTTTGAATGTTGAGCGATTCTAAGTGGTGGCAACAGTGGCCAACGCACACATGTCAATTTGTATATGGGAAAGTATGCAGGCCAAGGAGTCCTCCAGAAGAAAGCATTGAGACTTTGCTCTTTATTTTGCAGTTCAAAGTTATGAAAACATTTCTAATAAACAAGGCAAGGCCAGGTTGCAGAAATTAGCAATGGGGCCCTCAGAGAGGGAGTATACCTAAAGGAAATCACTTACTATGAAGGAGAAGGCATGTCATTCACATATAACGTGGGGCCCCTTGATAATAAGATTGCCAGACACCAAGTGTTGATACTTAAAGATTTTTCTTCCTGAAATTCAGCCATATTAATGTTGTGGGTATGTCACATTAATGATATGGGCATGTTTTGGCAAAATGGCTGTGAGTGTTTCTATACTGAAAGCATGGGGCCAATGAGAGCTGTGGACACCCCTGATATAGAATAAAATAGGCACCATGGTCTCACTCATAGCTTGACGAAATGTCATGATCCATACAAACCATGAGAAAACCACAGCAGTGACTTTGGAAGAAGCGAGCAGGCCACATGACTTGCAACAATAGTGGCAGGGGCAGATCTTCAGCGATTTGTTCCTTTTGGTAGAAGATTAAAGACTAGGGCCCAAAGAGGCCATAAGGCTTTCTACACTTTTCATGAGATATGGAAAAGTTTTCACCACATGAACGTGCATTGCCCCCATCCAGTACCAATAGATGTCAATGGTATTAGCTGTAGAAGCTCAGAGAATGGTATCCAGCATCAGTGACAGAATAGTGAGATCTGAGCTCTCACCATAGTGAGCAGGGAAAGAAAGGCTGCCTCTCAGGACACTGGGAACTATCAGTAGTTAAGAAACTGAAATTTTTGCATTTGTATATATCATTACGCATTGCTATCATAGACAAGGGTTTGCCAAACTTTTTCTCCAAAGGGTCAAATGGTAAATAATTTCAGCTGTGTGTGCTATAAAGTCTCAGTTTTAACTACTCAGCTCTGCCACCATAGCTTGAAAGAAGCCACAGATAATCTATAAAAGAATCCATAAAGGAACATGACTGTTTCAATCAAACTTTATTTAGGAATACTGAAATTTGAATTAATATATTTTTCATATCATAAAATATGAATTTTCTTCTGATTTAATTTTAAACTTTTAATATGTAAAAGAATATTCTTCACTCAAGAACCATGCCAAAATGAGTGTCAGATTGGAATTTGGTCTTGGTCTTTTCAGTTTCCCAGTCTGTGCTGTAGTCAGTGCAGTAGAGACAGACACAAGTATTACTTGGCAAATCTATGTTGATTTCAATATGATTTTATAAAGGTTAAGAGGAAAAAAGGACAAGATATGACTGGACCACATGAAAAATGTACCTAACCTGGTCTTGTAAAATAAGGAAATATTTCCTGAAGGGAATAAAAGGCTGAGGCAAGAGGATGAATTTAAAGCATCCAGCTAAAGATGGGAATAAAGTAATTTATGCCAAGGAAATAGAATTTGAAAAAATCAGAGAGCAGAGAGTAGAAGCAATGGAGAATATTGAAGTAAGCTGAATTGCCTTTGTGATGACTATGTGTATGCTTTTTAAACAAACAAAAACTGAGGGAATTTGTTACCAGTAGATTTGTTTTGTAAGAATCATTAAAGAAATTTCTTCAGAGATAAAAATGATATAATTCAGAAACTTGGATCTTCATAAAGAAGGGACAAGCTTTGAGAAGTAATAAATGAAGATAAAATGAAATCTTTTATTTTTCTTATTATTAACCTAACAGATAAAAGCTTATTCAAAATGACAATAGCAACAACAGATTATCATAGCTTATGGTTAGTGAAATGAATGACAGCAAAATTATAAGAGATGAGAGAGAAAAAGGAATTGGCAATACTCTGTTATAAGGTACCTGAACTACCAATGGGATGGTACAAGGTTTTATAAAAGTGCCCTTGCTGGCCTGCCATGCAGGAGACTGGGTTCGATTCCCGGTCCATGCACTTCCACCCCCCAATGCGCCCCAAGAAGTTTACTTGCATTTGTTCTAAATGAAGATTGCAAATGCTAGGGAAACCACTAAAATAATTTTAAAAATTAAAATAAGTATAATCGTTATGCTAAAAGAGGAGAGAAAACAAGGATAATGAATAGAAAACAGTTACAAATATGGTAGATATCAATCCAACTACATTAATAACCACTTAAATGAAAATAGTCTAAATATACCAATTAGAAGACAGAGACCATTCAAGTAAATAAAAAACGACTTCCAACATATAGTTTTTGTAATGATCTCTTATAATAATTTAAGGTCCCTGGAATCAGTAGCGCTAGGGTCGCTCTATTAATTTCAGAGCAAGAAAAATTATCATGGATAAAGAGAAGTATTACATCATAATAAAGAGGTCAATTCTCCAAGAAGAAAAAATGATTCTTCATGTATATATGCCTAACAACAGAGCTTCAAGATAGTTGAAACAAAAACTAATAGAACTGTAGAGAGAAATAAAAAAAAACTCACTCTTATAATCGGAAACTTCAAGTGTTCTGTCAGTAACTGACAGATCAAGCAAGCAGAAAGTCGGTGAGGACAGCCTCATTAAAAAACAGGATCTAATTGACATCTATAGGATACTTTATCCAACAGCAGAATATACATTGTTCTCATGCTCACATGGAGCATTCATCAAGAGAACATAACTGGCCTATAAAGCTCATCTTAACAAATGTAAAAGAATATAAATTATACAAAGTATGTTCTCAGACTACAATAGATTTAAATAAGACATCAAAAGAAAGACAGCAGAAAACTATCAAAATATATTTAGAGATTAAAAGCATACTTCTAAATAAAACCTGGGTCAAAGAAGAAATCTCAAGAGAAATACAAAAATATTTTGAACTAATGAAAATGAAAATAAAACCAAATTTGTGAAATGCAACAAAAACAGTGCTTAGAGGGAAATTTATAGCACTGAATGCATATATTAGGAAAGAAGAGAACAAACAAACAAAAATCAAGAATATTTCACCTCAGAAAGATAGGAAAAGAAGGTAACTTAAATTGAAAATAGCAGGAGAAATAATAAATAATTTGAGCAGAAACAAATGAAATTGAAAGGAGGAAAGTAATAAATAAAATCAATGAAATAAAATCATTGATCTTTGAAAAGATCAATGAAATTGTTAAATTTCAAGTGAGGCTAACCAAGAAACAAAGAGAGAAGGTACAAATCACTAAAATTAAAATTGAAAGAGAGGTCATAATTACTGAACCTAGGGATGTTAAACACATAATGAGAAAATATTGTGAATAATTCTATTCTTACAAATCTGATAATGTAGATGAAACAGACAAATTCCTAGAAAGATAGATGCAATCTACTAAAACCACACCAGGAGAAATTGATAATCTGAATGGTCCTATATCTATTAAAGAAATTGAATGAAAAATAGCCATTCAAAATAGAAAGTTCTTGGTCCAGAATTTAGCTGCTAAATTCTACTAAATATTCACAGAGGAAATTTTAACAAAGTTCTACAATCACTTCCAGAAAATATAAGCATGGGGAATACCTCCTAGTTCATTCTATGAAGCAGTTTTAATATTCTGGTACTATCAGAATCAGAAAAAGTACCAGAAAAAGACATTGCAAAAAATAAAAATTAGAGATCACTATCTCTCATGAACAAAAAATGCAAAAATCCTAAAAAAAATATTAGGAAATTGAATCCAAAAACATGCAAAAATAATTATAAATCATTAAAAATAAGATTTTTCCAGTATGCAAAGTTGATTTAACATTTAATAAACAATTAATGTAATCCATCACATTAACAAGTTAAAAAAGAAAAATCTTATGTTCATGTGAATAGATACAGCAAAAGCATTTGTAAAAATTCCAACACTCATTCATGATAGAAACTCACGGCTAGCTAGGAATTTCCTTAAATTGTTAAAAAGCAGCTACAACAAAACTACTTACTTAGTAGTGAGAAACTAGATGCTTTCTTGTAAGATTTAGAATTTAGGAACTGCTCCTATCCAACATAGTAATGGAAGTCCCAGCTTTTGCAACAAAATAGGAAAAAGCAATAAAAGGTATACAGATTGTGAAAGGATAAATAAAATTATCTTTGTTCATAGGTGATATCATCTTTGTTCATAAAAGATATAGAAAATCCAAAAGAATCATGCCCTTCCAAAAAACAAACAAACAAACAAACAAAAACCTCCATGAACTTATAAATGATTATACCAAGATTGCAGGATACCAGGCTAATTTACAAAAGCCAATTGCTTTCCTATATACCAGCAATGAACACTTCAAATTTGAAATTAAGTCCCAACACCACCTGCATTAGTATAAAAATAAAAGTACTTAATATTAAATCTAACATAATATGTACAAGATCCATGTGAAGAAAACTGCAAAACTCTGATAAAAGAAATCAAGCTAGTTATAAATAAATGGAAATCTATTCCATGTTCATGGATAGGAAGGATCAATATTAACAAGTCAATTTTTTCCAACATTATCTATAGATTCAATGCAACTCAATCAAAATTACCAAAAGTTATTTTGTGGATAGCAAAAGAAAGTAGTGAAGGGAGTGTGATATTGGCAAAAGAAGGAGCAAATCAATCAATCTGACATGATAGAGATCTCAAAAAATAAATCCGAACAAATATATTCTACTAAACTTTGACAAAGGGTCAAAGGCAATTCAATGAATAAATGACTGTTTTTTATTCTCAACAAATAGTACTGTACCAAATGGACATTCACATTCAAATGCAAACAAAAAGAAAAAAGAATCTAAACACAGACATTACACCTTTAAAAAATTAACTCAATATGTAACTCAAAAAACCTACAGCTAGAACTCAACTATAAAACTTGTAGAGCCCAACAAATGAGAAGATCTAGATGAGTCTGGATTTGGTGGTGATGTCTTAGATACAATAATAAAAGCATGATCCATGAAAGAAGAAAATTGTTATGTAGGTTGTCATTAAAATTTAAAACATCTGCAATGTGAAAGACACAGTTTAAAGAAAGAAAATTCAACCTGCAGGCTGAGGAATATATTTTCAAAACACCTATCTCTTTTAAAGGATTTTTATTTAACATATACAAAGAATTGTTAAGACTTAACAATAAGAAATCAAACAACCCAGTTACAAAATGAGCAAAATATCTGAACAGAACCTCACCAAAGAAGATACACAAGTGGAAATAAAACATTATCAACAAATATTCATAATCATATGTCATTAGAAAATTGCAACATAAAATAATGGGATACTGATACACGTACATTAGAATGGTTAAGATCCGAATAATGACACTACCAAATGCTGGTAAGGATGTGGAGTAACGGAATGTTCATTCATTCTTTGCTGGTGGGAATGAAAAATGGTACAGTAAGCTTTGAAGACAGTATGGCAGTTTATTACAAAGCTAAACAGAGGATTACCATATGATGCAGCATAGCATTCATGCCTCTAGATATTTACCCAAACGAGTTGAAAATTAATATCCACAAAAATATCTGCACATGTAAATTCATAGCTGCCTTATTCATAACTGCCCCAAATTGGAAGTAACCACGATAAACAAACTGAGGTATATCCAAACAATGGGAATTTGTCAGCATAAAAAGAAATTAGCCTGTAAACCATGAAAAGCATGGAAGAACCTTAAATATGTGCTGCTAAGTGATGGAAATCAGTCTTAAAAGATACACCTACTGTATTTCTTTCAACTATATGAAATTCTGGAAAAGGTAAAGCTATAGAGGCAGTAAACAGATCAACTGTTGCTAGGGGTACAAGGGGATGGATGGAGAGATGAACAGGTGGAGCTCAGGGCAATTTTAGGGCAGTGAAAGGATGTTGTATAATTCTGTAATGGTGGATACATTATATTAAGCATTTGCTAAAACCCATTGAACTGCACAATAAATTGTGAACACTAGAGTTAAATATGGGCTTTAGTTTATTAAAAACGCTTCATGTTTGCTCATCAATTATAATAATTGTTCCAACCTAATGCAAGATGTTGATAATATAAGACATTTTGTGCCAGGAGAGAGGAGATACTTGGAACTCTCTTGCACTTTCTGCACAATTTTCTCTGTAAACTTACACTTGTCCTAAAAGCCTATTAGTACAAAAAACATATGGCTCGATGTCATTACGCACACATACGCACGCACACAAACACACACATACATACCATGAGTATATGGTAGATAGATAGATAGATAAACACATGTAATAACAATCCTGGTGAAGAAATAATACCTTTTGCTTTTACTTTTAAATTCCATCACATTTGACATTAAGTTTGACAACATGAAATACTGTATCTACCTTGGTCTTTGTTGTAATTCCTGTTATATCATAAAGCCTATACTTGTTCAGCAGCAAGCATGTAGGAAAGTGTACAAATGGACTTTGAGAGATTCTCTAGAATCAGGCCCTATGGATATTTTCTTTTAGATACTTCTTAAATAATTATATGAGCATATTTCACATATAAATTAAATGTAGACATGAAAAACAATGGAAATACTTAATCTGTAAAGATATTAAAATTCATATATGAAGAAGTCATATTAAATATGCATACAACTATTTGTGCATTAGTAAAAAGAACGTACGATGAAAATTATACAGGTGCATTTCTCTCTATTTTTAGCAGTTGAAGTTAGAAAAGTTGTCAAGCTATTTTCGGAGTAGTTGACTTTTCACTACTTGTTTTTATAGCATTTTAACTTCTGCAGGGGAAAAAAATCCCAAAGTGATTCATTCCCATAGAAAAAATAGATTAATTCATCAGTGCAGTTGAAGAGAAATTGTTGAGTGCATTGACCCATAACAATGTACAGTGTTCTGAGGTCCACTGTTTCAGCAAATTTCTTTTAAACTCAATCTCCAAAACCTAAATACTAGCTTAGAGTAGGTATGCTCAGGAAGATTTTCAAGGTGTGGCTCACCATGACCAGAGGCAGAATGCTAGGTAAAATTCACAGTATTTCTAAATGAATTGTTATTGTTATTATTCATAAAGGAGTCCTTAAATGAGCTGTTGCACTTACACAGAGAACGTTTTTGTTTGTATAAATCATTTTTTCAAAACTGTGACATTAAAGCCTAGTGATACCACCTATATCAGTAAGAATGTATTCATTGCAGGATAGTTCTTCCTATGACAACAGCTGAGATTTATTTAAACTCAAATATGTACAGTCTCAGAAACCCATAATTATTGACAAAAATAAACACTTCCCTTCACAAGAGTGGTATGAGATATTGCAATTCAAATAATTTCAAATTGTGAAATCTAATTCTCTCAATTGAACCCTTGCCTAATTTTCCCTAGCATTTAATGCTGATGAGAACTCCCTTTCATAAACATCTACTCCTTTGCGCTAGGACATCTCTGTTTCCATATTCTCCAGCTACATTTTCCATTAAAACTCCTTTGCTTATTTTTTCATACATAGATAACCGATTTTTTCAGTTAGATTTTTCAAAATTTTGATATAGAATTGTATAAAGTATTTATTTAGATTTTTAAATATCTTCTATATCTCCAGTTAGGTTCACTTTCTCAATACTAATATTTATTTGTGATTCTCCTATCTCCATCTCTCACTGAATTGCCAAACATATGTCTGTTTTATGGAGTTTTTCTAAGAACCAGAGTTGCTTTTTATGCTGTTCAAATATATGCATTTGTTATTACTATATTTGTTGCAACGATCTAATTTATCATTATTGCTTTTTATTTCTATCCTGATTAAGGATAGAAATTTTATTTCCACACTTATTTTAGGTTCATTTTAATGTATATATAATAAAAAAAAATAGCTCTTGGGTTTTCTCAGAAGCCGCACAAAAGATAAATTCTTAGTCTAATCAGTAGAAGTTATCCCATTTCCTTCTTTCTGTTTATAAAACTACCCACAGATCAACACTTATATCCTGACCAAAAGGGGGAAAGAAGTGTAAGTAATAAAGTATCAGTGGCAGAGAGAGTTCAAATAGAGTCAAGAGGCTACTCTGGAGGTTGCTCTTATGCAAAGTTCAGGTAGACCTTGCTACCTATCATAACCTGCCAACCCCCAACCAGAACCATTCCAACCAATCCTAAAGAACACCTAAGGCAATATATAAGATTCCACAAGTGGTGCAAGCATGAGAGTAACTTTCCAGAAATCAACAACCTCCAGATGGGTCCCTGGTCCAGATAAATCCTGAAACCTAGCCCAGCCTCTCCAGAACATCAGATAGTTCCATCTCCCTACCCTATATTAGTGACAGACCCTTCCAATATAAAAAATTTAGAATTGCCATGGCCCAAATAATCTCAAAGAGAGGTATGGAAAGATCAAAGGTGATGATGGAATTATAATAGACGATAGGACTTAACAAATGAACATGAATGCTGAATCATTAAACTAACATCTCTTTTAGTCTCCAGTATTTTAGAGCATCTAGAAGTAAAAACCTAAAATTGTGAAATTGTAACCCATGTCAAAGTCTGAAATATGTTTTACAACTAATGGTGGTGCTGTGCTTTGAAATGTATACTTTTTTTTGTATGTATGTTATTGTTCACAAAAATAGAAGGGAAAAAAAGTTGATTGTGATGATAAAGTATTTAAGTCCTCTAGCCTCCTATATTCTGGAGCAGCTAGAAGGAAAAATCTGAGAGGATCATTTGGTAGCCCATGACAAACTCTGGGATCTATCCTGTAACCACTTGTTGAAGAGTGCTTTGAAAAGTATTGCTTTTTTATTTCTTTGCTTTGTATATATGTTACACTATACAATAAAAAAGTTAAAAAATATAGATTAAAAAACTGCCCACAAACTTACTGACCTAGAAGTTGCTCTCATTTTTGTAAGTGATCTACTTCCTTGCTGCAGCAATTTTGAGGTTCCCAAATAAAATGCTGTAAATCTCCACTCATCTCTAGGTGATTAAGTTGTTGAGGTGGTTGTTTTTTAGCTTATTTGCCTTGATTCATTTATTTTTAATTGACATTACATTCTATTACAAATATTTAAGGCTATACATTTTCCTTTCCACGGCTTTGTCTGCATCACACTTTTTAGTATGTACTACTTTACTGCCATTCATTGCTAAATAGCTTAAAATTTGTCTTTTGATTTCATACTTATCCCAATAACTTTGCTGGCTGTTTTCATTTTATCTTATTATCAATTTCTATTTTTATTGCTTTGTGTTCAGAAATGGTGTCTATAGGATTTCTGCTTCATGGAATGTATTAAGATTGACTTGTGTTTTCATTCATGGACATTGCTTTAATAGCTCATGAGTGATATAAAAATGACTCATTCTCAGTCTGCTGTGTGCAGTGCTTTACATAAAGGAACAAATTACCTTGTTGAGTTATTCAAATACCCTATGTTCTTACTTCTTTTCATCTAATTCATCTTTTATATTCTGAAAAAAGCTCCCAGTGGGTTGCAACTCTTTAAAAATTATCTTATATTTAAATAAATATTGCATTATTGTTTTCTTAAAACCTTATTTTCAATATGAAAAATCCTGTACCATTTAATAGTTTTAATTTGAATTCTATTTTCTTCTTGTTAGCATTTTCATGTTATTCATTTACGCTACAGTCAATTTTATACTTAGGTATATTTAATTTTATCAAGAATCACCTGTGGTTGGATTTTTTTATATGCCAGTCTGAACAGTAACTGTCATATTAATTAAAATATGCATTTTCTTTCACTAAAGTAATTTTGGTTATAGACTGTGTTAGTTAGATTCAGTTGTCAACTTGGCCAGGTGAGCATACCTAGTCTTGTTGCTGCGGACATAAGCCAACGGTACGTGAACCTCATCTGTTGCCAATTACATCTGCAGTCAGCTAGGAGGCATGTCTACTGCAATGAGCGACATTTGACTTAATTGGCTGGTGCTTAAATGAGAGAGTGCAACGTGGCACAGCCTAAGCAGCTCGGCATTCCTCATCTCAGCACTTGCAGCTCAGCCCAGGCCTTTGGAGATGCAGAAAGAAGTCACCCCGGGGAAAGATGTTGGAACCCAGGGGCCTGGAGAGACCAGCAGAGACCATCCTGTGCCTTCCATGTAAGAAAGAACCTCAGTGGAAAGTTAGCTGCCTTTCCTCTGAAGAACCAACAAAATAAATCCCCTTTTATTAAAAGCCAATCCGTCTCTGGTGTGTTGCATTCCGGCAGCTAGCAAACTAGAACATAGACCTTTGTATATTCTTTCCTATATCATCTGTCTTATTTATCATGGTCTCTCTCTTGAATACTGGTGATTTTTCAATAAAGTTTGGAAACTTGGTTTTCTGATCAGTTTTGAGTGTAAAGTGTTGATGGATATATGCAGCTCTGTTAGCTTGCTCAGTGGACCTGCAGACCTCCCCAGGGGGCCTCTGCCCTGCCTTGGAAGGTTTCCTCAAACTTCTTCTAAGAGGAAGCAACAAGCTTAATTTAGCTTATGTGAATCTAGAAAAAGAAGACAGGGTGGTGTATCCTCCCGTCCTCTTCAAAATTATGAGGCCCTTACTGTAAGGTTGGAACACTTTTAAAAATATCTCTTGCCTTTTCTTTCATTTTCTCTCAATACCTATTTTGGAGATCCAGAATTTTCATGACAGATACTTCAAATTGCAGGCCTTCTCACACATATTAATAGGCCTTCTCACACATATTCCTCATGCTGATCATTCCATTTCCTCAGAGCAATCCTGGGTTTTACCAGAGAACAGAATTGTTGCTGTCTGATAATCACAGTAAAAGAACGACATGGACTAGAGGGGCCTGAGCGTCAGAAGGCAATTTCTTAATTGCCTGGGTTTCTTGGAGTCAGCGCCCTCCTACTAGTCTTTTTATGTGCACACTGAGCTTTGATTATTACTGAAATTGCAATTGCCCCGCATTAATTTTCACTTTGTGCATGTGTTTTTTTGTTGTTATTGTTGTGGTTTAGCTCACACTTGCTTCTATGACAACCATGACTTTACTTTCCAGAAACTTATCAAAATGTTTGGCTACCAATATTGTTCTTTCTTAAATGCTAACTCTATTATAACTTTATCCTAAAAAAATCAAGTTTGAGAATTCTGAATAATTTAATTTGTAAAGGCAGGTAGATGTATATGCCAAGATTGTAATCTTGATATAATTCTAACAGCTCTAAAATTAATTATTATTAATATATATGATACACTATTGCTTTATATAGAGAGAATATCAATAAATCAAATTAAGCAAAAAGGGCAAAATTTCACCAACAAGAGATAAATACATTTAACTCCATATGTGTATGGTATGTGTTTCTTTTCAGACCTATATGAGTATATGTAAGTTCTTAGGACATAATAATTGACATTTCTCCCTTAATATTGATTATATAAGATATTTGTTCCATAATGGTATTCATCTACAACATCAGTTTCATGGCTAAATATTATTATTTTGCATGAAAAGGCAGATGAGAGAGTCTAGAAACAGATTCTCTCAGGAAGAAAAGAATACTTCAGTAGCTCAAGATCATTACCGAACAGTTAAATGAATAGCACATATATATGTATGTGTATATACATATATAACCATACATATGCATACATATATACATATACACATGCACACACAAACATAAATAGGTAGAATCAATTACTTCTTATTGAACAAATAATTTTCAGGTTTCCATTATGAAAGAATCTCTATTGTTCATGTACACACACTGCCACGTATACAGAAACACCTAAACTTTCCCACATGTTTACGTACTTGGTTACCTATTCAAGTACTTACTTTTTTAGAAGTGGGATTGTTGAATCAAAATGTTTTGATAGGCATTATCTAATGAAATCTCAAATAATTGTACTTCATCATTTTTCTTCACCATCACCAAAAGTATCTATTATTTTATATCATGGCTATTTTGAGAGGCTGAAAATGACATTTTACTTTGCATATATCTACACTTTAATTGCTTTTAATATTATTATATTAAATATAATAGTTTTGACTATATTTATTAGAAATCCCTGTTTCTTCCAAGATTTCAGTATTCACATATTTGCTCATTATTGTACTTGAGGGATTGACCTTTTTGTATTGATTTGAAAATTCCTTTACTGGTTTATAATATGTAAAAGTATTTTTCATATTGCTTCCAATTTTCCATTATTATTTAAATCAGTGTTTGTTGTTTCTTACATTTAAAATCTTATGTAGTCTAATTCATCAATATTTTCTATTTCTTGTTCTTAGGTCATATGGCTCATATAAATATCCACCTATATTTTCTTCTAATGTTTAATGATATTAATTTTAAATATCAATCTTTTAATTCTTTAGGAATTAACTTTTAAAAAATACGTAGTATGGAGCTAATCATTCCCCTCAAATAACTAAACCTGTTATCCTGATATAGTTTATTAAAGTATTTTTTTCTATTTTTCTACATTTATTTGAGATATTACTTTCAATATACATTGACTGTGTTATATTCACTTGTTTCTTTGTTTGTAACACCTTTCTCTTGTAGAGATCTACTTGCCTATCATTATCATGTTAATTATTAATAAAATTATTAACAATTGAAAATGACATCCCTAATTTAAAATAGCATCTCTAACACAAAGACTCTTTAAGAGTCTTTAAGTTCTCATCTAATAAAAATAAACAAAAGAAAAAATAGTCCATTAAATATATATTCTTGTACATGGTTATGGCACGTATGAATATTTTCATTGCAGCATTATTTGTGGGGATTTGTAAACAATCTGGGTGTCCATCACTGGAGAGTAGATAAAAATAAGACAGAGGTACACCATGAAGCATTATGTAGGAGATGAAAATAATAATTAGATATAAACATAAGATAATAGAAAGTTCTCAAAATCATCACTTAGGGAAAAGACTAATAAACAAAACAATATAATTCCACTTGTGAAACTAAAACAACTGCATACGAATCAACAATATACATTATATAGCCACAAAAAACAATAGCTGAAGACTTAAAATGTTTGCCTGAGGTGGAGAGAGCAAAGGATGTTAGGAATGGGGGAAAAATGAATTAATTAATATACAAAGTAAGAGAGCAGGGGGAAGATTCTCAACTCATGCTAGATATCAGGGAAGTGCATATAAAAGCACAATGAGATGCCATTTCACATCAATCAGATTTGTAATGATTTTTTTAAATTAATTGCTTGATACCAAGTTTTTGGCAGTATATGGGGTAACAGATTCTTGTTTATGTATTTACACACTCACTTGGGCTAACAGACCCTTTTGTGTGTCTATTTATACAATCATTTTGGAAAATAGTGTAGAATTACCTAGTAAAATGCAATATGTGTCTGATTTACAAATTATCTATTTGAACTTCCAATTATTAATCCTAGAAAAAGCCTAACACGAAGGTACCAAGAGATATATGAAATAACGTTTTTTGTAGTATTTTTATAAAAGTGGAATACTGAAAACAACTCAATGTTCATTAACAGTAGAACAGATATGTGCTTTTTGATATATTCACACTATGGAAGATGGTATATCAGTGAAAATGTGTTAATTTAGGTGGACCTCATGAACGTAATATTGAACAACAGAACATAAGTGGTAGATATCATTCAGAAAGATTCCATTTTTATCAACTTCCAAAACAAACTAAAGACAACAGCTTATTATTAAGAGGAACATACAAAGATAATAAAAATAGAAAGGAAAATCTATTTTAAAATTCAGGACAGCCGTTCTGGGAAAGAGAGAAAATCATGTGGTAAGGATCAATTGGTTTAAAGTTTCTCTATATTTTCTCAATCTGAGGGATAATTACCCAGGTGTTTGTCTTATTATTTGTCTTCAATCTATTCTGATTAATTTTATTTACTATTTTTTCTATTTGTATATAAATACATGGCATAATTAAAAATGAATGAAAACTGAAAGTGGAGTGACTGCATAGGCATTACTTCAAAGATTTAGGTACCTTTAGAAATGTTTTTAAAAGGAGGAAAAATCAAATAAATGAAATGCCAATTACCAAGGACAACTTAGTAAGAGCAAATTACAAATGAAGAAATATAAAATTTCATTTCTGGTATATATTTTTAAATGATTCACAAAGTGATCCACATTCAATATATAATAATGGGGCATACTTGAAGCCAAATACATGATATTCACAGAATTGTGTACCTTCAAATATTTACGTTAAATAGACCATTTAAAGAAACTATGATATAATGATAATGTAGGGAAAACAACAAAAACTTTGTCCTTAAATATGTTATGGCAAGCAATTTATCCTTAGACATGAAACCAGATCTTCTTGAATAATTAAAAATTAGAACAATTTCTATGCTTGCAGTGATGGAGCTCTCAAAAAATATATATGTAAAATATGGTTCAAAACCAAATCATTAGTTACATTGTGACAAAAGTTCTGCCATGTTGCAGAGATCCAGGGGTAACCTGTACATGCATTTGACGTGAACTAGGGGCGACCCATGTGACCATAGCTGGGCTTACTCTATAATTTTACACTAAGAACAGCAAAAACCCTCCTCCAAACAAAGCTGAAGAGTTGAGAAATCACACCACAAGTGCCCTATCCCTAGCAGCCCTTGTCTTTTCTGTAACCAGAGCATTCTCCACAGCTCATGCAGGTTCACAAGCCCATAGAAGAGTTTGCAAATGTATCTCCTCAGGAAGAGCAGACAAATTTCATGTTAATTCCTCAAGATCCGGTTTGCCTTTTGCTGGGGAAGTCAGGGATATACCTAGGGGCTGTTGCCCAGCCAGTGCCTACCCCTGCCTCCTTTTCTATCTTGTGCAGTTGTTTCAGAATGTTTCTATTCTGCAGCCTGTGTCTGTGTTCCCAAATGCACCATTCAGCAACTTGTTTCACACCTCTCACTTCTGAGTTTTCCCCAGGGTTCATTTTGGGGGAAAGTTCAGGAAACTGAAGTCATTTGCCACGTTGTCCCAATTTATCTTTTCATATTTCTTCTCCTTATTTTTTTATGGAAAAGGAGATGTGAAAACCAGAGAAAAATGTTTATGTAAGCATATGCCCATTATTGCAAAGTCTTATGATTAGTCTTATTTGCCATGGATTTGTAGGTTTATCCCCACTCCTTAATCTGGATCACACCTAGATTCACTGAGGGAAGGAAAACATAAATGAAACTCATGTTTTATGTATATGCTCATTGTTAGGTCTCAGAAAATTCTAGGAGCAAAAGTAACTTTTGATGCCGAGACTCCTCAGCCCCCCTCCTCAGTATCCTTGGCAAGTCCAAGGATCCAGATATAAACCTGTTACATGCCCCCCTCCAATCAGGAAAGAATACACTACCTAGTGGGCACCTCCCCTCCTGGAGTCACTGTCCCTTTAAAACACAGCTCCCAGAACAAGGAGCTAGAGCCAAGCCATTTTCTCTTTCTTCCTGCTGGCACCCCAGGCAGGAGCCAATTTCAGGCTCCTACCTCCTTCCTCCTTTTTGCTCTCCTACCTGCTTTCTCCCTGCTTCATTTCTTCAATAAATCTGTTAATGTTTGACTCCTGGTCTCCTGTGGAATCCTTAAGGACCCTGTGCCTGACACTCACCATGAATTTTTATTAGCACTCAATTTCCTTGACCTTTTTATTCCAGTTTCCAAATAACCAAGGTCCCATCATGATCTTTGACTTAAGTTCTTTAATAGAAACTTCAAGGGCTTAATTTTCTATCCTTGAAACTTAGTCTGTCATGTATAAATTATATTTCTAAAATGTAACCTCCTGATAATGTGATTGCGCCTTAAATTCCAGTCAGTTCCAAACTGTTCTATCCAAGATTAGATAAAGATAATAAATTTTTTCTCTTTGTTTCAAATTTCCTTCTGAAAAATTACTTTTGTCAGAATAAATTTGGATCCAATATATCCCTGTAAACAGCTTTTCTGTTAAACTTGTGACCTATGATTAGATTCCTTGGCCTTACCTGTCACTAAACCTTCCTGCTCCTAGTTCATCCACCTGATGCTAAACTAGGGTGATTTCAATATTTGTATTTACAAATAATCAACATTTGACCCACAGACTAGTTTTGGTCACTGAGGGAAGCTATTTCAAGTACCTATTACATAAGCAAAGAACTTGAGAACCAGTAAGTACAAACTCAAATGCCTACAGATGTACATGAGAGGTATATAAATAAGTGGAATTCTCCTGAACTAAGATAGCAGGGAGCTGTAAATGCTGAAAATATTATGAGTGTGTACATACAAATAGATCATTTATAAAATTCTCTTAAATCTAAGTAAAACAAACAAGCATACAAAACAAGTGTGGTCTGCATTGCCACTTTGAGTGGTCAGTTTGAGACCTGTGAATAATTTCTACTAAGACATTCTTCTTCCATCCAAATTTATGGCTTTTGCCCCCTGCCCCACCCCCAATGCTGCATCCATTCATTACATGAGTTCTTATTTTCCTTCCTTCAAAATTACTCACACTTTATTTTCATGTACAGGAGTACCTTGGAGATATCATAGACTTGGTTCCAGACCACCACAATAAAGCAAATAGCAAAATAAAGTGAGTAACATCACTTTGTTTTGGTTTCCCTGGACATAAAATGGTATTTTTGCATCATACTGTAGTCTATTAAGTGTGAAATAGCATTATCTAAAAGGAGAAAATACATCAATTTAAAAACATTTTACTATTGCTAAACACCATCTGAGCCTTCAGCGAGTCACAACCTTTTTGCAGGTAAAGCTTCTTGCCACAGTGTTAATGGATGTTGTCTGATCAGGATGGTGGTTGCTGAAGGTTGGAATGACTTTTACTGAAGTCTTGCACCTCAAAGTTATCCATGAGGACTGGAATCAACTAATTTCTTCTAAATTCCCATTAATGTTGATGTTTTGACTGTCTCCCATGTCTTATGAATGTTCTTAATGACATCTAGGATGGTGACTCCTTTCCACAAGATTTTCATTTCACTTTGCCCAGATCCATTAGAAGGATCACCATCCATGGCACTCTTAGACTTACAAAATGTATTTCTTATATAATAAGACTTGAAGGTCAAAATAGGCTGAGAGATGTGAGGAAGATGAAGAAGAAAAATTTGATGCTAACAGAGTTTGGTCGATGAGATTTAAGGAAAAAGTCATCTTCTTAACCCTAAAATGCAAGGGGAAGAATTAAGTGCTACAGCATGGAAGGGCTACAGCATGGAAGCTGAGTTAGTAGGAAGGAAAAACACGTTAATCTTATTTTACAGCTCAATCAGAGATCTTGGATGATCAAGTTCATTGTCAATGAGCAGCACTATTTCAAACGGAATCTTTTTCTCTGAGGAGTACGTCTCAACAGTGAGCCTAAAATATTCAGTAAATCAGGTTGTAAACAGATGTGTTGTCATCCAGACTTTATTCCATTTTATAGATCACAGCCAGAGTAGATGTAGCAGCATTTTTAAGGGTCCTAGGATATAGGACCATTGCCTTCAAGTTAAAGTTACCAGCTGCATTATCCTCTAACAAGAGAGTCAGCCAGTCCTTGGAAGCTTTGAAGCTAGGCATTGACTTCTCTCTAGCTATGGAAGTTCTAAATGGAATCTTCTTCCAACAGAAGGCTGTTTATCTACATTGAAACTATGTTATTTAGTGTAGCCACTTTCATCAATGATCTTAGCTAGGTCTTCTGGCTAAGTTGGTATAGCTTCTAAATCAGTACTTTATGCTTCCCCTTGCATTTTAAGGTTAAGGAGCTGGCTTCATCATTAAATCTCATTGACCAAACTCTGTTAGCATCAAACTTTTCTTCTTCAGCTTCCCCATGTCTCTCAGCCTTCATCGAATTGAAGAGAGTTATGGCCTTGCTCTGGATTAGACTTTGATGTAAGGAAATTCTGTGATTGGTTTGATATTCTATCTAGACCACTACAATGATCTCCATATCATCAATATGTCTGTTTCACTTTCTTATCAATGATATGTTCTCTGGAGTACCCTTTTAATTTCCTTCAAGAACTTTTCCTTTGCATTCACAACTCGGCTAACTGTTTAATGCAAGAAACCTAGCTTTCAGTCTATCTTGACTTTTGACATGACTTCCTCACTAAGTTTAATTATTTCTAGATTTTGAATTAAAGTGAGAGACACTTGACTCTTCCTTTCATTATAACACTCAGTAGCCATTGGAGGGTTGCTAATTGGTCTAATTTCAATATTGGTAAATCTCAGGAAATTGGGAAGTCCCTGGAGAGGGAGAGAGATGGGGGAAACAGTGCGTCAGTGGAGCAGTCAGAATACACTCAACAAGTATCGATTTAATATGCTGCCTTACATATGAGCATGGTTCATGGTACTCCAAAACAATTACAATAGTAATATCAAAGATCACAGATCACCATTAAGAGATATCATAATAATGAAAACATATGAAATACTGTGAAAATTACTAAAATGTGACACAGAAATACATAGTGAGCACATGCTTGGAAAAATGATGCCAATAGACTTGCTTGACTCAAGGTTTCCAGAAACCTTCAATTTATTTAAAAAAAACGCAATATCTGAGAAGCACAATAAAGTGAAGTGCAATAAAATGAGGTATTCTTTTACATCCATCTCACTAAAAATATTCTGAGGCAATAGGATGTAAAGCAGAGGTTGGATCAAACATCAGCTCTGCCAGTTGTGGTTGAATCACCCTGGGCAAGTTATTAACTTCTCTGAACTATAATGTTCTCTTTTATAAAATGGACATAATAATTCCGACATTTGATAGTTGTTGGGAAGTTTAAAGATAAACTAAGAGAGAAAATTTAGGACAAAAACATATTAAAGGTTTCATGTAAATCCTCTCCTCACCCTCATACTTTCACTCCACATGTAGTATTTTTTTCTCTAGGCCTTAAAACTTTCATAAGATTTAACTCTTAGCAGTTGGTATTCAAGACCAAAGTATTTACTACGGGAAACTGTTATCATCCGCTGTAAAGTTTCACAACAGCTATATTAGTGCATTTACATGGAAAGAACTTCATGAATACTTGTTAAAATTCTAAAACAGGGTGCTTGGGTGGTTCAGTGGTAAAATGCTTACCTTTTATGTGGGAGACCCGGGTTAGATTCCCACACCATAAACCAGAAAAAAACAAGTCTAAAACATCACAAGTATTCAGAAAAGTGTGGGGGGTGGGGAGGCAGAATATCTAAATGAAGGAAAATTAAAAATCATAAAATACAATTGCTAGCTATTTCCTGTTTTGTTTGGTACTTGTCTCACAGTAGTGAGGATGCTCAAAAAAGCACATCTATATCAGATTTAAGCTCTCCGTATCCTTTAGTATTATCAACTTGCCCAATTTATTAGCAAAGCAGAGCTTGCTGCAGGATTGTTATTGTCTATAAAAATGCAAATGACACTAAATCAAAATGGGCTGCTGAAAAACTAAAAATCAAATATCGTACAAATCACCCAGCTGCCTGGGCTTAGAAAAAGAGTATTTGAGAGCTCATATGTGCACTGATATTGCCAATTGACATACTCTGTTGTTTTAAGCAAACCTTTTAAAAATTCATTGCTTGAGCGGACCTAGCAAACCTGTCTTTGGCCAGATATGCTTTTCCTATTCCACTGGTTTATGAAGCCTCATAGAATAAGTTTTAAATTTGTCTAGAAATAGCTATAGGGTATCCTATTCACATCATAAAAGATATAGTAGCTGAACCAGAGGGTTTGTGCCAAACTAACACCCCACAGAAAGCTTTTTCAGTATGATGCACAATATATAAGGAGCCATTTCCTGAACATATATAGGAAAAAAATAACCCTCTCTATTCTATTTAAATATATTTTCTGGCTATTTTACAGGCTGTTCATTCTCTACGGGAAAAAAATATATCAGCTCATTTCCTTGTTGATTATTGCTGTTTCTGCATAATTATATAAAACTGCCAGAAGTACCAAGGCTGTCTAAATTTGAAATGATACTGTTCTAAGCTATTACCACACAGCTCATTTTAATCTTTAATTTTTTCTAAATAAAAATATAAATATATGCATAGTAATATTTTCTTCTAGTGCTTAGCAAATGAATACTGTTTGCCATGCTGTCAAGTAGGTATCACAAGCTACAATGGTTGATACTTGCTGAAAATTTCTTCTTACGCTTCATTAGCTAGACGAACAAGTGAGACAGAAACATTCCTGTCCTTAGGATTCTTGTTAGATTTTAGACGTTATCTAATTATATAGCAGATTGTGATATTAAATAGATGAGGCAGACTGCTATAGTAAGTGGATCTCTGACTTTCAAATAATAACATGATTTTAGTTATTGTTTTTTATACTGTAAGCTCTCAAAGCACTTGACAACCAATAGCCCTAATTTGGTGGTGAACAGGCTGCTGGAATGCTGAATCCAGTAAAGTTAAATAACCAAAAGAAATAAATTGCATCTAACAGGATGAAGAAACATAAGGTACTTAAGACTGTGCAATTCTTCGTTTACTCTGTTTATAGTGTTTTAAATATCAGACTCTGACCAAGAAGCATTGAACAGGTCCTGGGCTTTTCTTAAATGTGTTTTCTGCTTGCTTTATTGCAAATATATTGATTAGTTTTCCTAATGAGACCACAGAAAAGTTGTTACTTTTAAATAAAAGCTTTGCCACAGAGGTTGCAAGTAATGAACACTATAAACTATAAGCAATAAAAGGCTTGTGGTTTCTTTTTTTTAAACCAAGAATATTCTTTCTTGGGGCCATATATAAGGTATTCTGGAGAAATTAACAATCTTCATGTTCTAATTTACTTTATCCTTTTTCTAGCCATCTTAAATTCAAACAAATAAACTAAACTGAACTGAATAGAAGAAATTGCCATATTTGAAAATTTTCAAGGCTTTGAGAGAATTAGACAATGATCTGTATTTATCTACCCTTAGACAATGTTAAAGTCTCATAGAGAAGATGAATGATGAATATGAATTCTTAATTATGGTACTTTAAAATTCTATGAGAGTCAACCCAATTAAATAATGTATATATTTCCCTTTTAAATGAACTAGTTTGGTGCTTTTAGGGGTAATCTCATAACAACAAATAATTTAAAGTCTCATTGCTTCAGAGAATCCAAGATACATTCACATAAAGACATTGGAACTTGAAGGGATGCTGAGGCATTACAGCTTGTGATGAAATGATCTTGCCTGAACTAATATGTTCCAAGTCTTCTAGCAGTGGTCTTATTTCTTGTTTGATGGTTGAGAGTGCTAATGTTCTTGAAGAAGAGAGGAAAGGAGGTACATTTGAATTTATCCTCAAAGTAAGATAAATATTGCCTGCCCCAAATATCCGAAGGAATTTATAAAATCTTGGGATCCAAGTGTTGCTGAATAAAATAAGAGCAGCTCCAAATATCAGCCAGAGTGATACATACAAGAGGGGTTGACCATCCTTGCACATTTCCCCAGAACTCCAATCCACTTGGGTCTGATGGGTTTCAACCAAAACAGTTTCCTGCTCCATGGATGCTTCTGCCTAAGAATTTGAACATTAATCCCTCAATAAAAATGTTTGGTGGACTTGCTGTAAAGGGGAGTGACCTGAACAGATTCATTACTGACTAGTGCTCCTCTACCTTGAAGATAACTCTCACCAAAGGCCACTATGTGTGGTCATTTACATGAAGTTCTGCAGTATTTAACCTGCAAAAAGTACATTGCAACCCATATCTCATCTCTCAAAGTTGAACACATTCCAGGGTCTAGTATTTGGTGCTTTCTAGAATTTGGAACATAACCTCAGATAAACATTAGTTTATCATCCAAATAAGTACACAACTGAGAAATATAATAACTATAAAAGGAATACAACATATATTGCATGAAGCAGACTTTTAAATTGGAAGGATTAAAATAAAGCATTTAAATAGTCTCAAACATATAAAGGATATTAATAATAAGAAGGAGAATAATTTCATTTAAGCATGAATTTATGAATCATACAATGGTTAAAGAAGAAAATACGTAGGATTTTTAGATAACACAATAGATGTGGCTGAATAAAGAGTGTGTGAGTTGGATGTTCAGAGTGAAGAATGTACTATTTCTCTCTGCATTATGGTCTTCCTCATGACACGATCACCAACATGACTGCCACCATGAAATGTGAATAGAGGATTCTGAATATTATTCTATTTTCTGTTGCTCTCTCCTGAATTTGTCCAAGTTACTTAAGTGCTGAAGGTTTGATAGTCTTCATCTAATAAAATGATGTGTTACTTTAAAGATCTTCTTATGGTCAAAATTATACAGCATATTTTATCATAAGAATGCTTAATTACATATATTACATAATAAAATATATACAGTATTATTACATAACACTGCATTATAATATTATATTAGTATATGATATTAAATAAATAATTATTTCTAAAGCACTAAGGAATGGGCCAGCTGCAGACAGTATTCAAGACAGCATGTTTTTTTGTTCTTTACAAATAAAATTAAGATTGATCTCTAAAAGCTGTCCGAGAACAGTATCACGCTTATTTGACCTTGCAGATAAAAAATTCATTTATATTATATAAATAAACACTAGTTATTTAGATTCACAGTCTTATATGTAGATTAATTTAAAAGTTCCAGAAAAATGTGCCAAAAGTATATTGAAACGTGGATAATTTTCTTCATTGGCATGAAATAATTATATGGGCAGAATAACAATTTAGCAGTTTTAGGAAGTTTTAGACACTCTTCAAGACTTTTATACTTTCTCCCATTGTTCAGTTGACAGATACTATTAGCAAAAATAAAATAGATGTTTTAAATGTTAATTAATGTATACATATTTTATTTTTTAAACAAAATCATTATAATGACATTATACCCTGTAGTTCTGAATATTTCATAATTTTTCCCAACAGGCATTCGATTTTTATAAAATTTCAACAAGTAAAATATAGTACATGTTTCATTTTTCTAACCTACTTTATTATTTTCTTGTGTTTTCCCATTGACATGCTTTGAGGTTTCTATTTTCTAGAGCAGGTTAGATTCAACTGTACATTCAATGCAATGTAATGCCCAGTAGGGGAGCTATGCTCATTTAAGAGCTTCTTGGTCCACAGACCTAAGGAGATTTAGCCTTCACACCAACCATCTCAACCAGAAATGATACATTTACAAAGTCAGAGTTTTCAGATGTTTGTAAACTGGGTGTCATGGTCTGAATGCTAGGTAATTTTTTGTTTATTTCCAAATAGGAAAGGTAAATTTGATTTTAGTCTCAATTGCATATGTAGATTGGAAGTTTAGTCCTACAAAAGGGAAGATTATTAACGGATGGAAGTTGAGGAGCAGGGCTCATTGATCAAGCACTCCTTCAAAAATCAATTTAGCTTAAATTAAGTTAGTTCAGGAGCTATCTTAATTCTCATTAGTAGCCTGGTTTAGGACCATAAATTCAGGATAAATCTAGAGCTTACCATGTAAATAATTATTTAAAGTGATATTTCAGACATTTTTATTATAGTAACATACATACAAGAAGAAGAAGGTATTTTCCTATTTCTTTTTAGAAAATACCTTTGCCAGTCTTTGCAGATTGTCCTGTGGGAGCACTCTCTTTCAGGGCTTATCCATTCAATGTGTTTAGAGAACAGCTGGAAGCCAAAGATTAGGGGCCTCCCTGATCCTTTCTACCCACGTGTCTTTTCTTGGGGATACACTTGTGGTCCTAGGAATTCCCCTTTTGCACAGATATGAATATATGACTAACTTCTCTTCCCTTGGAAACAGTTTCCCTAGGGTCCCTAAACACTGCTCTGTATATCCTACCACCAGCAATTACTTTCTCCAGGCAGCACAGTTTGACTGCTTTCCCACTGTGTTCCTATCCTACATGCAGGCCAAGTTCTGGAATAGCAAGTCCCTCAGCCTACACTGGGTGGATTGGACCTAACATACATTCTCTTGGTATGTGCATGAGAGTTACTCTGCTCCCTGTGGAACCAGGAATGGGGACCTGCACCTGGTGAGCTGGCAGGCTCCATTCAGAACTGGCAAGGGGTGAGGAAGGGCCAGCCAGGACATCTCAAAATCCTCCTGCTTTTAAGATACTTTTTTTTTTCTTTTTCATCACTCACTGTTACTGTAGATATTTTATTGTTTTCTGGAACTTTGAGAAAGATGTTTAGCTGCCTGTTTTTGCTGGTTGTTTAAAGTTTCTTTGGAGATAGAGTCCTGAAGTATCTTACTTTGCCAACTTGATCAGGTAGGTAGAGTTATGTCTTTAAAAAATCTCTTTTAAAACATTTTTAGTAGTGTTTGTGGAGTTGGCAGTGATAAAGACCTTTGTTCAATTCATTATGTGTAATTAGAAGTCTACGAGTCATCTCTAAAAAGCACTGAAGTTATTTATCTCTCACTTAGGCTTCATATCTAGTCAATCAACAACTATTCGATTCATGAAAATATATCCAGTCAGCCAATTAATCTCAGTTTCTTATGCTGCTATCTAATTTAAAGCCACCAGCATATTTTGCCTGGTTTACTTTTCCAATTTTGTCCTATCCAATGCCATTCTTCACCTGCAGCAAATGTATATAGCTTCCTAAAGTACAAACATGACTATGTCATCCTCCTCCTTAAAAACTTTCCAACAATTTCTCTAACTCCAAGCATAATCTCTAAACTGTTTAGCAAAGTATGCAAAGTACTTCATTATCTGACTCTCACTTCTTCATTCACCTCTCTAACCTTTAGATTCTACTCAATAATTATCCCTCTGCCTTCTCCAACCAGATGAAAATGAACCTGGACCCATGCTTGAGCACACACACACAATCACAACTCCTGTCAATATGAGTTACGAGCTATTTTCAGCTCTACAAATGTGCAAGGATTTCATCTATTCTGGAATACCTCTATCAAAATCATGTCTTAAAAAAAAATCATGTCTTCCTTTTTTATACCTTTTATATCTTGGTTTAGATGTAACTCGAACCAAGACATTTTTGCTGATTCTATGTTTAAGAAGAGTCTCTCATGGTACTCTATATTTAACCAACAGTATCCTTTACCACATTATATTTAGTTATTTGTTTTCTCCTTTCATTCTCCTTCCCTTTTCCTTTTCCTGTATTGGATTTTAATTCCTGGCAGAATAGGTGTCATAAAGCATATGGCCTGTAAGATTTGATAAAGAAACATCCAGTGATTACTACAAGAAAAGTAAAGCAATTCTAAAAATGTATAATCTATCCATAACTGCTAAAGAAGCCAGAGGCATGTGAATAATCTTTATTATAACTAGGGAGTGTGGGGAAGCAACTTGTCATTTGATTTGTTGTGTGTGTGTGTGTTTTAATGAGGAAGCTAAAGATATTAAATCCTTACAAAATCAACACAAAATAGCCAATGAATAATTTATCAGCACATTGATTTTCTCAGTAGAATTTTTTAAATATAAAAGATTATGTACTGAGGGCAGGCCACAGTGGCTCAGCAGGCAGAGCTCTTGCCTACCATGCCGGAGACCCGGGTTCGATTCCTGATGCTTGCCCATGCCAAAAAAAAAAGTTTACCTATTGAAAGAGACTGAAAGAGATCTTTCTACTTTAAAGATCACATAATTAAAAATAAATAAAAGGAGAAGAACAAGAGATGGGTTTGCAGTCATCAAAAGGACAGCAAAAATATGGCAGAAACAGTGAAATAAGATCTCTACATATCTTTTTAAATAAAACTTATAAAAGTATAATAATCATTTCCAGCATTTAAATTGTGACCTAAATTAAATGTGAATAATGATTCAAAAATAGTTTAATTATAAGATATGAAAAAGAAAAATATGGATGCACCTAATTATCAATTTGCAATCCCCTAATAAACTACTCAAAAAAAGGTAATGTTTTCTTATGACAATTTTCATTCTGAACAGGATGAACAGAAAGCAACACATTTAGAGGAATTGTCTAACAAAGGTTTTGTGGCAGTGAAACCAAGACAAATTACTATAGATCATTCATGAAGATTTTCAATGACAATAAAATCATCTTACTTCAGCATCACTAAGGCAAAAACATAGACAAAAGAAATAGGAACATGATATATTTTATTCTCAATTGTTTCTTACCGCACTATGTAAGCCTTAATTTATGGGCTATCATTTCAAAGATATGAATTGCTGGTAATTTTTCAAAGTCAAAAGGGAAACAAAATAACATATTATCCAGAAGCTTATTTGTAATTATTATATTCCCTTTGTATTTTATTTTTTGCCTTTTACTTTATAGCATAAGAAAGAAAAATAAAGGGAGAAAATGGTATACTTATATAATTTAAACACGTCGTGTAAGATATAAATTTAGATTTAATTTCTAAAATAGGATCAAGATTTTTACTTATTTTTTTTTACATGCTGAAAACATTAATATTTACTTGTTCTCTTTTTGGCACATTTTGCCTTCTTCCTCTCTGAAAATGAAGGGCTAAAGAAGGAGTTCGGATTTTTCTATTCTCCTTTCATCACTGTTTATTGTTTCACATAATGAGTAAAAAAGAATTATAATCTACCCAACCCATTTTAGATAAAGCCCATGAAAAATATATAAACTTTACAATTGTTATAAAGCCCTTTAAATGAAGCTCTGTAAGAAAATAACCCACACATATTATTCAATGAAATTTAGATTGGTAAGTGAATCTTGAAACAAAAACAAATCAAAACAACAAAACATTACTTGTCATTCATTAGAATCTAAAATTAACTATTTATACATTATGGTCTTCCTACAAAGAAGACTTCAAGGACTATGTAATATAAAGATTTTTGAGTTCTTGCTAACTGGGAAAATTAAACTCAAAATTTTAAGAGAAAACTTTATGACAGAGTAGTGCTCTACTACAAAAAAAGACAACATTTCATGAAGGAGTTACAATTTTTACCTACATTTTTAGCAGTTATTTGGACAAGAATGTACAACCAAAGAGAAAAATTAGAACATAAAATCTGTGAATCTGAATTACTGATGTGTTAATTTTTGGCAGTAACTGAAAACATTTTTGCATCTTATTTTGCATTTAAAATTGTCTTAAACCAGGATATAATACAAACTAATAATGTAATTTATTACTTCAAAAACCTAATTCAATGTGCCTCGATATTTAAATAATAAACATGATATAAACTATGTATAGCTTTTATTGAACTATATAAACAACACAAAATTTTAATATTGTGCTCACAGAACTACAAAACTAATAAAATTAGCAGTAACTTAATTTGACTGATGAAATTGCTTGCTGAAATGAAATAACTGCTCACAACATGAATATAACAACTCATTGGGCAGGTTCTGTTGCTTTCAGCTTGCTTATACTCCCCCTTGCCTTATGATGACTGAATTCTCTCACACTTCTATATTCAAACTTTTCTGTGTTCAAGCCTTCACTCATCCTGATGGGGTACGATGCTGGGTGGATATCACTAGGCTCCAATCCCAAATTCATATTTTAAGCCTGTACCAATTATTTTCCAATAATCTCTGATAATGAAAGTAATGCCATCAAACTACACTTTAATGGTAATCAGAAATGTGCTGGCAAGAAATAATAGTCTGTCAGTATTTAATTATACATTCACAAATCAAATAACCAGGGAATCATTTTTTTGAGCTATTGATAAACTTAATATATACAATTAATATTATTATTAAAGAAAATTCTAAGAGAGGCCAAATATATGTCTGTGGACCCTACTTTGAGAAACACTATCTGAAGGGCTATAAAGGTTAGCTCTCTAAACTAAAATTAAGCAATATCAAAATGTAATAAAGGAGTTGATATTTAGCTTAGCATTAATTTCAAGTTCTAAAGTGAGATCAAAGGCCTTTGAAAAATGGACAAATAACTGATACAGGACTAATACTTAAAATATCAATGCACAAGGAGTTTCAAATGTTTTAGGGAGTAAAATCTGTTTTTATTTAGGAAAAGTAGAAGGTACCCTTGTGAAAAGAATTTGGCCTAGTGAGCTATTAAGTATAGAACCATAGAATAGGAAGAATTATTCAAAGAAAGTCTGTGACGTGTCAGCAAATAAACGAGTCTAACTGAACTTTCAGCAAATGCGTGGCTACCTATCACTCTGTGACCTTAAGACCAAAGGCACCTGCTGCAGATAGTTATGAGAATAAATGGAATATGAATTTGAGAAATTCATGGCTCTCTACTGGGAAATAACTAAAAGTGGCTTATGCCATTATTTACCTTATAAAAGAATTGCTTCTAATATTTTGCTATATTTTAGTACTTGGTTTGGGTAATTTACACTTTATAAAATATTTTCAAATTAATAATTCAAGAAGTTGTTATAATCTCATAATGTTTCAAGAGTTAAAGGATAACCTGAGCAGGGGGATACTGCATACATCACTGAGTGTCCTATTCTAGAGTCTTTGTAGCCAGTGTGTAATATGGGCACCAATAATAGCAGAAAAATAATGCTCAAATGCATATTTGATAATTTTGTCTAGACATGGGCCTAATAGAAGGTTAAATTAACGGCTGCAGAGGTAACTAGAACCTGTCCTAGGCCTGATAAAATACATTAAATATGATAGCTACTTTTCATTTTATTTACGACTTCAAGTTCAATATGTGTCCTAATGAAAGTCTCTGCTCATAGTTGTTATTCAATCACTAGAATAATTTTTTTCTTCTCTCCTCTTTTATAAGATGAAATTCATTTTATTCCTTGTAATAGGGCAACTCAAATAATCAAGTGATCAATCCCATCACCATGATGTCAGGATAGATATGAAATAATCTGCCCTATATGCATATACATGTGTGTATATTTTAATCCTAGCTAAGTGTCTATTCTCCTCTGCCTCTTGGACTTCTGCTGTGCTACAGAGCTAGGGGAAGAAGTTGCCTTTGTTTCAATGTGTGAAGAACATGGTATTTGTGTTTCCTAGAAAAGAAAATAGATGTATATCTTTAAGGAAAGGCAAGGTGAAGGAGGGAGTTGAAGGTGGAGAGAAAGCGGATAGCCCAAGAATAAGCGAAGGAACACAATTCTTGGTGGGAAAGGTTGTTTATGGTTGTTGTTTAGTATTCTATTTCCCAACAGAAAACCCGATTTTCATGCAAAAGTTTTGAGGAGTTCTAGTGGTTACTTCTTTTATGAATGCTGAGTTTCAAGGCCTTGAATTTCTTGATGAACAATCTCTGCATCCAAAGGGCAGCAAACCCTCTTATATCCCACTTTTGAGGGAACATGTAGATATTGATGAAATACCTTCATGGACCAGAAGATCTTATTCTGATTTTTCTTGGCTGCATACAACCTTTGGCATTATGCATGCACTTCAGTTGACTGGAAATCCCATTAATGATTGATATTAAAATATCCCACTAACCCATTGTGATGAAGTCTTAGAGTAGAGTCAGTTTAATTCAGAAAAAAATTAACTGCATGACACTTTCACACACAGATACACATTCAGACTTGCTATATGTTAGGACCTCATACAGGATTGCTAAGAGACTTCATTTCAGAGTATATGCACTGTAGAATGATAAGATCTACAGAAAGGAAGCAAGGTGTATTTGAGAAAAAAGCTTTGACTCAGTTTCAGGACTAATGTACATGGATAAATTTGAATCCTTAGAAATATCTAATTACTTGGAATATTCTACTACACTGTGCTGAAAATAAAGTTAATAAAAATGCTTACATAATAAATGACATAAAACAATTAGTACAGGAACAGATATTTGGATGATATGCAATAAGTGTGGGAATGAAAGAGACAAAGGAATCATTCCTATATCAAATGCCCAAAATCAGTTATTGGGATTATGACCCACAATGGAAGACTGTGATTTTTACGTGAAAATGATTATCCCAGGAATATATTCAAGTTTCCACATAAGTAAAGTTTCTGGAATGGACATTCTTTAGGAGGTACATAGATTTACTAAGGAAAGAGGTCGCAGAATATAAAGGAAACAAACATAAACAACTGGCTGATTACTTTTCCACCAATACTACCAGGAAAGAGAGGCTAGTAGTGTGTTTCTAAAAGCTCATGAGGGAGAAATAATTTGGACACTCCTGCAGGTGCAGGAGATAGAAGTAAGATTTGATGAAGCAACCACCCACATAAGAGGAGATTTAGTGTGACCCCCAAATTACTTGATGCCAAACTGAATTTTAGGTTCTGAAAATAACAAAGACCCACTCCTACTTCTTACAAGTGCCCTGTGGATATTTTTAAAAAATAATAAAAAACAGGAGGGAAATAACAGCTTGATATATACAGAGGTTGTATTGTGAGGTGTCCAAGCTTCCCATTTGACCAAGCTTGAACCAGAAAAAGCAGAGTTATCTCTTCTCAAATTGATGATGCAGATATGACTATGAATATTTTACTAAGAATAAGAGTGTTTTCCATATAAGATCTAGACATCATTTAAGCTCCAGGTATTTTATGTGACCAAGGATGTGTGAGGGATAATAAAACACATTACTGAAATTTAATCTTACCTCACTCTTGTGATTTTTTTAACTCTCAGTTTTTTTTCTTAATTTATTTTCATTTAGAGAAATTACATAAATTTGTATTTCTTGCACTGGAGGATGGTGCAAGAAAATTCATACCAGTTCCAGTTTCACTGTCAATATGCTCCCTGATAGCCATAAGCACATCTGTTTCTCCAAGGTTTTAGAGTTTTTCAAACATGGAAGAAAAAGTATTGCAGTTCAATTTCTGCTAACAAATTTTAATTGGTCAATCAATATCAGTCAACTCTAACTTCCAAATACCCAAAGTTGTGATGTAAGTAAAGTTCTCTGCAGAGCTAGGGGACAAACAAATGGCCAGAATAAGATGTTTTAGGATTATAGGCAAGAAAAGAAAGCAAAAGAATAATTAAAATAGTAAAAATAACTTCAATTTTTGAAAATGCAGTGTTGTGGGAATAATTAAGATAAGGGCTAGGACATTCAAGTAACAGCTAGAATTGATAAAAACTAAACTCAATAAATGACTCTCAGTTCAAGGATCTAAAATTAGTGTTTAAGAAACGTTGTGCTCCAAAAGTTTACCTACATATTTCCATGGATTCAAACATTTAGTTTTAAAAGGATGATTTTTCAGGGAAATCCAGAATGGGAAAGGAAAAGAAATATAATAGTCAGTGAGCTATATAGGTATTGTTGTCTTCCAAAAGCATGTTTATATGGAATCCCTAAAGTAAATGCTGTTTTAAAAAGAAAACAATAATTTAGTCCATATAGTTCACCAATTGCAAGAAACAAAGGTTATCTACTTTTTTTCTAAACACAGACATATTAAAAAAGTTAAAAGTGTAAAAGTATAAAATATATGTTTTCACTTGATGTAAGCAATTTTGAAAATGTATTTTAAACAGATTTCAACTACTTTAACTGAATGAAAGTGATTGCATTTCCTAATCCTCTATGAAATTCTTAAGCAATAGACCCAGAAGATCTCCAAATCCATAAATACAAACTGTCTATTCATGTTGCCAAAAACCCAGATGGCATGCAAGTTTTTAAAAGAGAAAAGCTTTTGCAATTCCCATGTAATACCTGCTTACTTCTTTTATTAAATATTCAAAAGAGAGACTGAATTAAGGATAAGAAACAATCTTATGTATTATATATTTTTTATTAACAAAGGTATATTCCTATCATTAATAAATTATTATTTGGCACTTATTAATTATGTTGACATAAAATAGCATATAATATTAAAAATTCCTAGCTAAAATATCAATTTTTAAGTTTATGTACTTAAAGGAATCAAAGAGAATCTTTCCATAGCTATACGTACCTTCATTGTTATATGCACTAAATATCTAACTTTGAGTATTACAAAATCTTTAACTCATCAGTTACTCCACTAATTTCATGAATTCTAAAGTTATATGCTTGTTATATTCCTAAGAATTTTTAAGGGTCTCATATTCTTGTTCATAGAGATGTTAAAAATAGTTAATGGCATGATGAAGAGTTTCAATACATAGGAATAAGAAAAGTTTATGAAATACTAAAGAAATTGTGTTTTAAGTTACGGGAGCTTTTATTTTATTCCTTGAAAAAAATCAGATTTTTTTTATATAGAAATGGGAGGAGGAAGAAAATATGCACAAGAGATATTGTCTTATCTATTTAATTCCACATACCCTATTTCTAAAATTTATGATGTCCCTAGGTCCACAGAACTGTCTTGAAGATTCCGTCTGAGTGGTTCTTTGGCATCGTTTAAGTTAAAAGGCTTTGGGCTGACAATTTATTCTGAATGAGCTACAAAATTACTCTGTAGGCTGGAGATGGAAGAACTGTCCCCACTTTGACTGGAGACAATGATCATTGGCTAAATGGTCAGGACATATGTGTGTTTGGTGCCTTTAAGTGCCATGTAACCATTCCAGCCTAAAAAGAATGTCAGACTGACTCTTCTGTTTTCTCCCACATTCAATTCATAGGAAAACCTTCGATTTTACCTCTCAAATCTTTCCCAATCCTATCTGCTCTTCTCTCTTTTTATTATCTCTACCTAACTCACATCCTCCTCATCTAGATCATTGCAATAGTTGGTACTTGTGCCAGTTTGAAAGGATTCATGTACCCTTGAAAACCCATGTTTTAATCCTAATCAGTCCTGTGGGAACACAAGACTGTGTGTTCTTTTAATCTCTATTCAGTACTATAGGTAGGAAAATGATTAAGTTATCTCCAAGGAGATGTGACTCATCAAATTGTGGGAATTAACCTTGGATTAGAGGGACATGTGATTCCACCCATTCTGGATGGGTCCTGATTAGTTTACTAGAATCCTAAAAAGAGGAAGCATTTTGGAAAGAATGACAGAATGAAAGAGAACAACAAGAGAGAGAGAGAGCCATGGCTTCAAGAGCTTCAAGAATCACAGAGTCCACCAGTTACAGACCTTTGGAAATGCAGAAGGAAAAACACCACCAGGAAAGCTTCATGAGACAAGAAGCTGGGAGAGAAAGCTAGCAGATGGTGCCATATTTGCCATGGACCTTTTCCAGTGGAGAGAGAAAAGCCCTGAACCACAATGGCCTTTCTTGAGTGATGGAAAGCTCTTGTTCATGCCTTAATTTGGGCATTTTTATAGATTTGCTTTAATTGGGACATTGTCTAGGCCTTAGAACTGTAAACTTGTAACTTATTAAACTTCCCTTTTTAAAAGCCATTCCATTTCCGGTATATTGCAGCTAGCAAACTAGAAAAGATTTTGGTACCGGAGAAGTGGGGTGCTACTGCAGTTTGCAAATACCAAACATGTTGGAACAGCTTTTTAAATGGATAAGGGGTAGATTCCGGAGGTATTGTGAGATACTTGATAGAGAAGGCCTAGAATGTTTTGGAGAGACTGTTGGTAGAAATGTGGACTCTAAAGATACTTGTTATAAAACTCTAGACAGAGTGAGGTGTGTGTTATTGTACACTGGAAGGAAGATGATCCTTGTTTTAAAATGGCAGATAAACTGGCAAAACTGAACAATGGCTTTGGCTGGAAGACAGATTTTTAAAAGCCATGAACTTGGATATTTAGTAGAAAAGATTTCTCAATTAAATTAAATTTGAAAAGTGCAGCTTGGTTTCTCCTCACAGCTTATAATGAAATGTGACAAGACAGAGATAAACTGAGAACTTAACTCTTGGGTACAAGGAAACCAGAAATTGATGTTCTGGAAAATTCTGGGCTCCCAGGAAGAGAGACCCCAGAGAATAGTGCACCGCATGAGGATTTAACCAAATGTGAAACCAGTCAGCCATTTCAGAAAAAGCCAGGATTGGAAATGGAGTTATCCAGGAAGGATTTGTGGGAATTGCTTATGTCCGATGGGTATAATCTGAGCTTACTACATAGAAAGCCAACAAAAGTGTTACAGAACCACTGCCAGTCTGGACTGAGGGACAGAAAAGGGAGCCATTGGGGGAAAAATAACTTCAGAGGCAGAATTATGGAAGCTAAAGTCTAAAGTCCAGAAGCCTTGGGCTGGGAGAGTGGACATACCCAAGCATATGGAGAGGGTGAGTTTTCTACAAAGGCATAGGATGAGCCTTCCATCTCATTGCAGTGGAAAAATGGTGCCACTTCAGGCCTTGGAGAGGGTGGAGCACAGTCCTTGGAGAGAGGGGAAAGCCTGGCTGCCACTACATAGAGAGATTGAGCATGTGCCCCAGAGATGGCAGAGAGCCCAGGTGTGGCCCTGATGCTTGGAGAGGGTGATACTGAGAAATAGGTGGTCTCCCCAATGTCCTCCAAAATTACATTTGGAGAGAGGTGGGCCACTGTGCAGGCCATTGGAAAGGGTAGGACTGCTGCATTCTAAAGCCCCAAGGATAAATGATTCTCAGACTTTGAAACCTAATAGACTTTGCCCTACAAGCTTTCAAAACTGTTTGGGTTCAGAGACTCCCATGTTCCCTCCTCCCTGTGGAAATGGGTATATGTATCCTATAACTGTTCCTCCTTTGTATGCTGGCAGCAACTAACCTGTTCTGAGTTTCACAGGTCCAGAGACAGAGAAAAATTTTGCCTTAGAACAGACCATGCCTGTAACTAACTTTGATGAGACTCTGTACTGGTTTTAACGTTGTATTGCATTTGTATTGTTACTGAAACAGTTTAAGGATTTCTGATATTGTGATAGATATATTATATTTTGTATATAAGAAAAACATGTCTTATTTTTAAGTCCAGAGGGTGGAATGTGCTGGTTTGAAAAGATGTATGTACCCTAGAAAAGCCATGTTTTAATCTTAATCAATCTTGTGGGAGCAATAGTTTCTTTGAATCCCAATTTAGTACTATAGGTTGGAAACTTGATTAAATTATCTCTAAGGAGGTGTGACTCACAAAACTGTGGGTATTAAACTTGGATTAGAGGGAGATGTGACTCCATCCATTCCAGGTGGGTCTTCATTAGTTTACTGGAATCCTAAAAAATTGAAGCATTTTGGAAAGAATGACAGAATGAGAGAGAAGGACAAGAGAGATAGAGCCATGGCACAGTTTCAAGAGTCACAGAGTCCACCAGCCAAAGACCTTTGGAAATACAGAAGGAAAAACCCCTCTGGGAGAGCTTCATGAAACAAGAAGCCGGGAGAGAAAGCTAGCAGATGCTGCTATGTTTGCCATGTGCTTTTTCCAGTTGAGAGAGAAACCCTGAAACACATCAGCCTATCTTGAGTGATGGCAACCACTTGTTGGTGCCTTAATTTGGACGTTTTTGTAGACTTGCTTTAATTGGGAAATTTTCTGGGCCTTAGAACTGTAAACTTGTAACTTACTACATTCCCGTTTTTAAAAACCATTCTGTCACTGGTATATTGCATTCCCACAGCTAGCAAACTAGAATAGTGCTTCATTTCTTAAACAAAATAAATTATTCCTAAAGTTATTCTTTCTAAAATTACAAAAAAAAAAGAACATGGATCATTTAATTCTCTTAATGAAAAACCTTTGAAGGATTTTTTTCTATTTGTTTACAAGATTATGTCCAATAGTCCCATAAACAGGTTCTACAAGTCTCTTGAGGGTCTGGCTCTTTACTACCTCACCAATACTATTTTTGTCTCACTTCTAATGCATTTTGTTTGTTATTTCAGAGATATCGAATTCCTTGTAATTCACCAAAGTTAGCATTCTATTTCAGATTTGCTTGCATCATCTTTTACTTTTTGCTTCTTTGTTTTCTCTGCCTATAATTTGGTTTTCAAATTTGTCAGTGTGGTGAGATCATCCTTATCCTTTAAGATTTGGGTCAAAATATCTTTCTTGTTGAAGAAAAGCAGGACCACAAAAAGTGGGTCCTGGGGGTGCAAGGATAGTTCAGAGTTAGAATTCTCACTTGTCATGCAGGAGACCGGGTTCAATTCCCGGTCAATGCACTTCTCTCTAAAAACAAACAAACAAGCAAAACAAAAACAAACAAGCAAACAAAAAACAAAAAAATTCAACAAATGGTGTCGCAATAATGGGATACTCACATGGAAAAATAATGAAATGTGACACTGCCATACAGCACGCACACACATACACACACACACACCAATAGAGTGGGTCCCTTCTTGCTTTATCCCTTCACTAAAGCTTTGTGTACTTGAAGTGCATTGCTCTGATATACTGTCAAATTTGCAGGTTTCCTTATTACAATGTAATCTTTTTAACTGGAGAGAGTTATCTAATTTATTTCTATGCCCCTAGTATATGCTAAGTTGAAAACACAAATAATTGTGTGCTGAATATTTAGGTGAATTCATTAAATTAACAATACATCTATGTAGATATAAATCCACATATATGTCCTATAAAGGACATATATGATGCAATATAAAGCAGTACTATTATATTACATATTCACATATGTAATAAAATGTATTATATTGCATATATGATGCAATATAAACCGGTACTATTCTGAGTATATCTAATAAATACATATAAAAACAAAGTGAAGGGTACACAGGTGGTTCAGTGGTAGAATGCTCGCCTTTCATGTGGGAGACCTGGGTGTGATTCCCAGACCATGCATCCCCACCCTCAAAACAAAAAACAACAAAGCAAATATCTTTCTATTAAAAAAAAAAACACCTGTATTTATATTCTGTATTTCTGTCACCTTCACACACACACACATACACTTATATGTTGATTCTACAGTTTAAACTACTTATGAAACAATCCTTTTATCTTCATCTTCAAAATCTCATTATCAGGCTTATGGTTCTGGACTTGAAATATGTGAGAAGCTTGGGAAACTTTTTGTGGGTAAAGAGAAGTCAGAATTAAGTTTTAAAATGGAAAGGTAAGAAGAATTTTCAGCCTTGTAAATTGGTCTACAAAAGGTATTGTTAAAGAACTAAAGAATGCTGCAAATGTACTGATGCCTTGACCTATGGAGATACAGTAATTCTACTCACAACAATAAGAATGAGCAATTTTTTCTTTCCTTACTGCCCAATGTCTTTTGAAGAAAAAGTACTACCCACAAAGACTTCAGAATATGGCATTACAGTTTAATTCTATCCAATGAGGTAGGCAGAGAACACATTCTGAAATTGGCTTTTTATTGTGGAAGAATTGGAACTTTCTGAAAACTCTTTTAAACCATTGAGGCAAACCAAAAAAATATTCTGAGCCAAAATGCAACATTTTCAGCCTTGTTTTTTTCCATGTATTTAAATACGTATGCTTTCACACAAAGAAACGCATAAATTGTATCTTACTACAAAAACATGGGTTTCTAGATGTATGTTTTTAATTGGACAGTTAAGTCTGTATTTTTCCCCAGAACAAACATTAAAAAGAAATAAACTTCTAAATTTAACCTTTCCTCCCTTCCTTAATACTTTAGATTCAGGGTCCATCTTTTGCATCAGCACTATTTGATAGTTAAGAAAATCACATAAATTTGGTACACTAATAATAGGGAAGTCTAACATCATGTAATCCCCTGCATTTAAAGTTTGATATTTTCTACTGAAATAATAAAAATAGGCACTAATGTTGATAGAACTCTTCTTTCTTTTTTTTTTTTTACTTCTGAATGTGAATGGAAATGATCAATGGAGTGTAGCTAAAGATTCAAAACCATGCTGCAAGCATATTTTTAGAAACAATCAAGAAAAGGATCTGAAATCTGAACAATCAATTCCTACATCTACATGTCAGATGGATCTGCCATGTTACAGAGATGCAGTGGGCACAACAAACTATACAGTAGTTTTCAAAATCACTATTTTTCTCTATGTGAAATTATGACTTTAGGGCCATTCGTTAGTTGAATGGATTGAATGATCCCACATTTCCCTAAAATTTGAATATGAATTATAATAATTTCCAGAGACATTTTTCATATAAGATAAATATTTAGCATTTGGAATGATTTGACAAAAACATACTTTTTAAGAAAAAGAAAAGTTAAATCATATTATTTCCTTGATGATACAAACTAAAATCCACATCATTCTAAGAGGAATAACTACTTTGTATGCTACTGAGAAGAAATGCATTTATCAAATATTTCAAGCATGTCTTATACAGATCAAGAATGAAGTGGAATGTCACATATCCAAAGATATATATATATGCTATCCATATTTTTAAAGTATCAAATTTAAAAGAAAAAGAGAAAGAAGCTGCTGAAATTGATCTGGGCTACAATTGATTAAATGAATTTCTGCCTTTGTTGACTAATTCAACATTCTATAGCAATTTAGTCATGGTCTGTCCTTTGTTTCTATTCTTTGTTTCTATATTACATTAAAACTTTTTATTTAAAGTGCAAAAACTAGAATATGTGTTGAGTTAGGTCAAATATTGAAACGAGTACCTACAAAAATCATAAAATATGTTAAAATATTTTCATTTTAATTATTTTATAACTGTCTACTACACAGATTGGGAAGAGCAAATGCACGAGGTGGAGTACGGAGGTGGTAGAAAGATAAAACGTTTTCTGCTTTTACTAGTTGCTGAATAGAGGTCCTTAATAACAATTATCTATTTGTTTCTCATGAAACCCTTGCTACCATCTGATTAGATTGGCATTATATCATACTATATATTAAAGGAAGAAACTAAGCTTCAAAGATATTAATCTGTCCACAGTTATGAAAAAGTGAAGGGGCAAGTGATTTTAACATAATTAGTTCTAGCTTTATAGTCCTTGCTCTTTCCTTAGGTAACACTCTCTTGGATAGAGCAGACCCTTTGTAAATGCTATGACTGACAACTTACCATGATAATAAAATGAGGAAAGAAACGTGAATTTATATTACCCAAATTTATGATATTATTTTAAATTGCTAATTCTTCATTCACATTTTATCACTTTCATGTTACTAAGTGATCTAAACCATTAATTCAAAATTAAAGTATAGAACTAAATTATTTAATATCACTCATTTTCAGCTGATTCTCTATTAATAACAAGCTATCTAAAGACCAAGGTAACTAAAAATCTCTTTGGTAAAAATCTATCTAGGTACTCCTTTTCTTTGTGTGGAGAGATTTAAATCTATCTGCCATCTCTCTATCTATGTATCCATTTATCTAGTTATTTATTTCAATGAAAGTCTGCTGAGACAAGATGGATGCACCAAAAGTATTTGACTAAATTAACCAGGTGTGTCTAATGTACCTTAGTATCTTTGTTGTTATTTATTAAAACATTAAATAATAGGAATGTCTTTATATTGACATAGCCATCTGATACATATTAGTTAAAATATTTAAGTCTTCTAGAAAAGTCAATCTGTTTGGAATAACTCATTCAATATTACTAAGGAATAATTTTATGAGAATTAGTGAAATATTGTGGAGGTTAGTTTGGAAGATAGTATAACCTGACATCAATATTTACTTTTGTAAAATATAAACTGTTATTTTAAAAATTTTGCTATATAACAACTTATTTCTATGCTTGCCAAAATTTAAATGATGAAGCATTTTTTACTATTTCTCTCATCTCACTTGCTGAAGAAAAGTATCAAAATCATTAACCCTCTGAATTTATGGTCAACAGATCATTATGAATCCAGAAATTTTCCCTCTTTTGCCCTTTGTTCCCAAGATATGCTGACTCCCACATTACTTATGTCTGATCATATATATTCCTCTTTGTCTTCTTGGAACCTAAGTTGTGCCAAGGCCAAATATACATGATAAACGTATTGTAATCTATTTAATTTCTACTTTATCCTAAGGAAAGCGGTTTGTTATATCTGGAATTTTTTTCACATCATATCCTCACTGATATTTCAAGATACATGAAGAGCTCACATATTTGTGATTTGAGCTTAAAAGATTTGTAATTTTGAAATGATATTATCATCTATAAAATATTGTCCCATGTATGCATGAATACATATATTATCTTCTAAAATGGTCAGTATAATTTATAGCAACTTCTATAACAAAAATGTAGATGGAGCTATCAGTTTTCAACTATGAGATTCCATGTTCCAGAATATTATTTTGTATACGGTGGTTTTCAAAAAAATGCTTGCTGAAATATATCATAATATTGTTAAATTTACCATGAAATCCATTTTTTCCCAATTCTAATACCATTTACCAGTAATCAAACCTGGGCCTCTGGGCTGGCAGGCGAGAATTCTGCTACTGAGCCACACTTGCACCACCCTCTAATATCATTTTGAAGTTAAATGATCAATTCCCTGAAAAAATAAATAATAATTTTTCAGGCTAATTTTATGATTAGATCATAATTTCATGATCATAATTTTAATATGAGTAAGATGAGTCTACTTATTGGATTAAAGTGGTCATTTTACTTTTTATGTGTTGTAACAATATAAAGCGGCCTTAATTGTGTTTCAAAGTGTCATAAAAAGACATATTTTTAAAAGTTGGTGCTATAAACCAACCCTATATGTCTTACATGATCAAGTCTACTGTATTGAATAAACAGACTTTTACTAACAAAATTCACTAATAATATACTTTATAAAATTTTATCACTAACAAAATTCACTAATATAAATTTCATATTTAACATGTAAAAATTATTTTTCTTTGTCTGTATGAAAACATTTGGCATGTTTGGTCTTGTTTTTGCATCTAAAATAATCTTGATTTTATCTTTTTAAATTTATTATCTGATTATGAATTATTGTGAAGCATTTTATAAGACGAACTACTATGAAAAAGCTCCTTATTAGCCCTATCATTTTACTTCTTTAAATCTATGTAATAACAAAGAAAAGCAGAAATCATAACAATAATAAACAGCCTCTAGAATGGAACCCATTATATTGAAAATCTTTCCCAAAGTTTATGCAGAAGTTGGAAGCATGCTAATTTTTATAACTCTAGCTTAATGCTTTATTATTATGTTTATTTAGTAAAATTACATTTTCAAATTTTTAATTTACTAAATAATATTTAGAGATACTAAATATAAATAAATCAAGAAAGCATGGCTTTTCACTTGATTTGTAGAATTAAAAGGGTGGAAATTTATAATAAAAAGAATCAATCCAATGAAACTGGAAATTCTAGTGATTTACTTTAAAGCATAAACAAAAAAAGAAATACTTAGTAAATAATTATAAACATTGTGATGTTTCAGAAGGCCTTCAGAAGGCGTTTACATTCTTACTAAATGAAATTTTTATCAAATGGAGTCTTCTTATTATCCTTCATTAGAATATTTTTGGGACTCTGGGGTAAGTGTTTATTTTAGGGGGACAAGAGTAAAGAGTAGTTATTAATTTGAAGTAGTATATGGTCCATCTGATATTTAAAAAAACATATTCTCTATCTTTGGATAAGATACAGACTGTTTATATCAGATGTTGATCAAAATGGATCATTGATCAAAAATGGATTATTGCAGAAAGAATTTCTTATCTGTAACCACTATAACTTATCTAACTTGTCTGAGTCTTCTTTTCTTGATTTTTCTGCCCAAGCATATAAGGAAATAGCATCTATCCTGCCTCAATTTTGATACTGGGGGTTCAGTAATGGTTACTTACCTCAAATGTTTCATTTATCAATATAGCATGGTCCCTAAGAGCCTATAATTAAAAATTCAATCATGTTTATTGATTACTTGAAATATTTTTAAAATGAAACATGCCACTGGGAGGAATCAAACATTCAGTTTACTGATCTTTTAATATAATACATTTAGTTGGGTGAAATAATTATGCTCAGTTCAGAAAGAAAGAGTACATGAAGGTTAGGTGAATCAGAAGTCCAGGAATACGAAATTCTTCAAAAATATGGAGGAGATGACCAAGGAGAGTTGACTATGGAAGGATATAGCAGAGTGAAGGGACACCTGTTTGTGGGAGTAAGAGGGACAGAATGGTGGGAAAGCACTGGAGGATGAAAAGGAACTTTGCAAAGGCAAAAGCAGAAAACGCCAAGGAAAAATTACCTAGAACAAGATTCCACATAATAAAATAAAAAACAAATATCTTTGCCTTTCAGTGCTTTGTTTTATGAATCGGCTGCTATATTCTGAACAATCCGCACAGTGCCAGAGATAAAAGTTGTGTAGAATGTTTTTACTTATTTCTCTAGTCCTCTGCCATGTGAGTCTAATTTGGATTTTAGTGTAATTTCAACATAGTTTTTATGGTTTAATAAAACTTGCACACATTAAAATGCTATTAAACTGTTACACATGGTTAATAATACTTATGGACTTCTGAAAGCAGCTATTATTATACTGAACAAAGTCATTAATGTCCTTAAAGCTTACATCAGGCCATAAAGTACAAAACAGATGCTTCACTTCACTTAGAGAATAGTCATTGCATCTGACTATATATGTTTTGTCTCTTTTTAACATAGTTATTTGGTCCTTTTGTATTTTAAATAAAAAAGTATGGTAATAAAATTTAAAAAATCAATGCATTAGTTTAAAGTATTGACGTCCTCACTGATCGTAACTTCTTTTTAGGTAGTTGATACAGCACAGCTTCCTTAGACTTTTACCTCTGCAATTCAATGAGTCAATATATGAAATGTCTACTGATTTCAAAACTAGAAATATAACCCTCAGGTCTTATATTTTCTGGACAAAATGGTATTTGCAATTATTTTAAGTATCAAAATATAGTTTTTAAATAGCAAAGGTGTTCACAGTTTCATCACTTATTATGGGTCTTTATTTTAAATGTGAATATTGCTAAATTGGTATATCTTCATTAGGTAATGCAAATTTAGTCCTTGAAGGATTTGAATGGCCTACTGCACATATTACTAAAATTAAGGCTAAAGGTTTAAATGCCCTTTCAAATCCCCAGAAATAATCTAAAGTATGGTTATGGCGTTATTTGAATATTATACATTATTATGTACCTAACAGTTCAGTAGCTGCTTGTGTAAACTAATCCTAATATATTTTGTTTGAAATACTTGATGTATTTTAATATTCAGGAAAAATATCACCTAAGCTCACAGTAATGAGGAAAATAGTCATAATTGCTGGTTCACTCATTTTACCATCTTCAAAGATCAAATCCTGAGATGTCATGCCTAAATACAATCTTTTCTTTATTTTCTGTTTAAAGATCCTGCCTATGCCTTTTAAAATTCATATGCTACTTCAGTAAGCTGAAAGAATAAATGCTAATTACTCTTATTATATACCATTACTATACTTACAAAAGATTCTAAAATAATATAATGTTTTCATGAGACAAATCAGCAATGAAAAACTCTAAATCTGATGTGCCTGTCACTGAGAAAAGCCCAATATTTAAAATCTAAACAAAAGCGACAAGATATTTAAATGGACCCATAACTGGTCAACAATTTCAATGTTGATCTAAGGAACCATAACATATGTTGTGCAATAAATTTTCTCAGTTGTGACTCTGTTAATTCACACTTTGGCCCCAGCTTTTTAACGAGTCAAGCCTATCATTTAAATTGGTCCACAGACACAGAAATAAACTCAGTCTGGCCAATAGGGATATTCTGAGACAAGTCAGTAGCAGCAATGAAAATCAATAAAGCAGGCATAAACATTGATAGTAAGACTCTAAGCTTTAAAAAACTATAACAAATTGATGAGCCCAGTTACAAAAACTTTGAGAAAAAGTGAACTCCTAAAATAACTTACTGTGAAAGCAGAAGGAAATAATATGGTTGTTAAGTGAGTATCCATTTACAGTGGAACAATATACCTAATTAAAAGGTGAAATAAATTAAAAAGTAAAATAGATTGCATAATATTCTCATAAGAAGCACTTCTATAAAACTAGATGAAAGTGTGTAAGGTAAATACAGGATTGAGAAGGAATAAAAAGAAGTTGAAAGAAAAAGTGAAATGCATGAAAAACACAGTTGAGAAATTGTGTACAATATGTAAGCAATATTAGTCCCAACGAAGGATGCAGAATGAGTCCATCAGTAATAATGATCAAAAGAATAATAAAGTCATAACAGAAAAGAAAACTTTTCAGACTTGAAGAATAAAGAAGAGAAATAGAGAATTTATCGCATATTCTGGATAAATGTTTAAACTTCAAAAACAGAAAGGAAGGGAATTAAATTATATAGGTTCTTTACACACCAGTCAGTGTGATAAGCAGTTTCTACACGTTTTCTAATTAAAGAAATTAAAACTTAGTCAACTTCCTTGGAGGCAGTAAACCAGCTGCATTCATAAAACACAACAATCATGAAAATAGGGTGTTCGATTTATGTACATTAATATTGGACTGAAAGTAAAATACCAGTATCAACTGCACAATCCTCAGATAAGAATAAAATCTAATAAGTCTGTACTTTGCCCAGTTACAATTCTTATGTGAAGCCAAAAGCACAACAGAATATCTTCAGGTGGCACTTTCAAATTCACCACACAATCCTGAAGGTCAGGGTAGTCTCTGTCAGTTTTTAATTGTGATTTTTCATAACATTTCAATTGGAAGAAAATCAGTTAATGCAAAATCACCAGAAATCCAGTAGTTCAGAGTATTCTGCAGATCATTGAGAGCAGAAATCTTCTCATAAATAAATTTTAGTCAAAATTAAGAGTTCTGAATAAATATCTTTAAAGTATAAGGTCACAAGTTTGAATAATTATTTTCTCAATTAAAATCAAACAAAATTTAGAAAACAAAATCAACAAAGCAATGAGAACAGAAGTATCTTTTAATTATTCTGTGATCCTTGATGACAAACAAATCAAACAATAACACAATATTTTACTAGGACTTTAAGAGTGAGGTTTAACTTTATGAAAAATTATGATGAATGCAAAATAGAGCTCCAAAGGGTCAATTCAATTTATTTTTAATGCAAAGAAAACTCGATTATTTTTATTTACTTATTTATTTATTTTACATGGGCAGGCACCGGGAATCGAACCTGGGTCTCTGGCATGGCAAGCGAGAACTCTGCCACTGAGCCACCATTGCCCACACTCAATTATTTTAATATAGCTTTAAATAAATATATCACAGGTCAAACTTTAGCACATATAAAAATCAGATGGTTTACTCACAGAGATTTCCATCTTGCAATATGAGGTTTTTTGGTAAAAATAAAACTGTCTAAGAACTGTACTGGCTTGGCACTGATTCACAGCTCATGGATTAGTACTTTTGGAAACCTAACCTTCTAAGGCATTTATCATTTATAGACTTCAAGGAGTTTTCGGGTACATTGAAAAAGCAATGAAAATTCTGGAGAGAGAAGACTCTTATTTTAATGCAATTTGAATAACCTTGTAGCTGTAATGAATGCCTATACTTGTCCCTGGGAGATATATACCGGGAAAATGCTTTATGAATGGTCAGCCTAAATAGCACATGCATATAATGTTCTTCTAAAAGGAACATTTATAGAGTTACTTTTATAGTGTTTGCTTTGAACAAATATTAACAGTCAGTAGAAAAATATATTTTAGTTTATGTTTATTTAATTCCATGATCATTTGTGTTATTTTCATCAAATAAAATTGGTTTCCATGAATGAAATACTGATTTATAACATTTTATCCATTAGGAAGAAATGTTGAATTTTCTCTTGCTGGACTTAATCCTGGCACTGCTTAGGTTATAATCCTGAGAGCTATCGGAAGGGTCATTTTTTTAGTATCGTTTAACGTGATGACCGTTGGTATTAGGAACATTACATATTTTACCAAACCACCAAAGTAAAAAGCAGGATGGATACATAATAATAATAATAATATTTAATATTTAATAATCACAACCCTGTCTGTATGTGCAAAATGAAAGATTAGTTGCAGATGTGAATTTAGCATCTATGTATTTCTTATATGACATATGATCAGAATAAATGAGAGAGCAGGCATCAAAATGAATAAATATAAAAAGCATACCCTACATAATGAAAAAAGAAAATATGGGTTTGTGTGTATATGAGACAATGCTTAATATAAGGCAGAAAATTAATAACCTAAAGAGAAATAACTGATAAAATTATCAAAATAATAGATTTATTCTATTACTAAATAAATATGTACTGAAGTACACATGGTCTACCTTTAAGAAATTTAAGATATATTGACGGAATCACAATTGACTACAGATTTTAAACTTAAGACCAACCCATCACAGGTCTGCAAAATAGAAGGAAAGAAGAGAAAAAAGATATATTTTTTAAGCTCCTGGGTTCAAGTACATTATAAAAATTGATCAGCTTATAACAAGTTCTCAAACAACCTCCTAATCATAAATATATCTATATCTACATACATCCTCTATGGAGTTAAGAAAATGACACCTTAAATATTGGATCAATAATACGGTGAAAGATTAATTTATTTTTTAAAAGCCTAAAACCCAAAAAATTTTTGTAAGACAGATATAGAAGTAACACAAATAAATGTTTGGCTGAGAATTATACCCTAAATATGACATATTTAAAAATATTGATTAAATATTTAAGAAAAAACAAAAACCCAATTCCAGGCAGGAGAGGAGATCATTAAATTGGGATATCAGACCATGAGGTTGATAGGAGGACCTGAGTATCTGAAAAAACATATGAACAATGCTTTTTTTTTTATAAATTGACATAAATTTGTGCTTACATATTTTACCATGAAGACTTAAAATCTTAGTATCAATATTTCAAAGTGCGTTACTACTGGGATCTTTGTAAGTGTTCTTGCTTCTATATTTACTTAATTGTAGATAAATGAATACTAACCTGCAGTAAAATGTATGTCCGGGTCCATCCACACCTACTCCTCCATTCAGACAGATGACTAATTTCAGTTTAGCTTCAGCACATCCATCTATATCTATTTCACAACATGCACCAATGCATGCACTTAGGCAAATGCAGGTAAATCCAGATACCAACTTCTGACAGAGAGTTCCATTCACACAAGGAATTGATGTGCAGTCCTATATTAAGAAATCAAATTGTATCATTAGTGATAATCTTTCTTTTTATAGGCAGGAATACTTTGTTAAATGTTCCATTGTTGATTTGCCAGAAAAAAATCATTAAACTTTATTAAAATATTTTCCACTGTCAGAAGACCCCACCCTCCCAATAATGGTACTAAAGCATTATTTCCTATGTAGATAATAACTACAGGGTATTCACTACCTTTACTATTTAACACATACCCTAATTTGTCCAAGACAGCCCGGCTTAACTCTGCTGCCCTGGGATAATTATTAATAGTGCTTAATTTCGCTCTCATTGTTATTCTGGGATTGATCACCTTCTTAGACATTTCACTACCGACATGTACCATTTTAATAAAACCAACACCTACCAGTATCTGAACTTTGAATCCAATCATATTGTTCATTACCCACCTACGCTGTACATTTGCCCAAATTTTTATCCAGCATTTCTGATACCTGTAAACATGGATGCGCAGGGGTTTTGTGAAGTCAGAGCGACCTGGATAATATTTGTCATTTACTTTTTTTTTTTTTTTTTTTACACATTTGCAGCCTCCAGGAATCCAGCCTGGGTCTCTGGCATGGCAGGCAAGAATTCTGCCACTGAACCACCGTTGCACCATCCTGTCACTTACTTTTAAGCTCCTGCTTTTACTCACTTATTGAACAAATATGGTTTTGAACTCTATTTATGAATAAATTGGCAATAATCTCAACCAATTCATATGAGCTGCAATGAGAATTTTAAAACTGTAATGAACATAAAGCGTGTCGCACTCTGCCAGGGACACAGAATTTGTTCAGTAAATGTAATCTTCCCAACCTCTGCTCTTTGAAGGCTAAGGTCCTTGCCAACCTCTATTTCAGTCACTCACATGCCTTGAATAAAAATGAATATCTTTGAATATTTAGCATCTGACATATCATAACATGAGCACCTTAATATTATGTTCAGGTTTTATATGTGTTCATATTCTGGAAAGTACACACGCAGTGCCTTAAGCATGATATGACATGATTTTTTCAATGCAATGTTAACTATGAAAAGAGTTGCATCTGTCATTCTAAGAAATAATTTATGAGTTATAACGTCATTATTAAAAAGGCTTTTTAAAATTTATTCTCAATGTGTCATCTACATAGTTTCTTAATCTTAAAGAATATACACTAATTTAGAATCATTTGGACCTTGTGTTCTCATGTTCTCATACCCTCAAGTTTAGTTACATATACAAACATGAAATATCTCTTAAGCATTATATCCTGAAAAGTGGTAATTTACTAAAATTATCATTAATTGCCACCTCTTCATTCAAACATTTAGTGATTTCTAAAAAGTGTGAACAATCAAAGTTCATGCTGAAAGGCTAACATGGAAGTGTTGCATTCATATCCTGTATCCATTAGAAATTCTAAGTTTGTCAAAATTACCAGAGTTTAATTAGTATCATCGTCAATAAGAAATGAACCACTCCCTGGAGTGTGAACCTCAAGACATGCCTGAAACCCAGACTGGGATATTTTACACTCATCCAAGCGATAGAGTTAAATGTACACTTTTATAAAGTAATGTCGCTCCGATATTTGTTTTACCTCTGCTAAAACTGCCAACACCTGCAGGACAACCAAGGGCACTTAGCAGACTCGTAGGTACCACAGTTATTTTTACAGAATATAAATGTAGAATTCCACAGGGAGTGTGGAATAGAAACAATGTGTTTCCCTCCCAGCCTTATGGCTGTGTATATAGAGGATGATTTATTAGAAAGCATTGCATAAACTAATTGAATAATATGTCCCATGGGTAGAAAGGGATAGTTTTTTGACTGCCAAAAGTTCTGTCTCTAGAGTTTACAAGAATCCTTCCCTGAATTAATTAGGAAGCTTAATGGAGAATACAAAGCAATTTCTTTTTAGAGAAAATCAAATTGTCATTTAAAGTTTTTGATCTTTCATGTTTCAAAAATTAAGGAGGATGCCTTTCCTTTTATTCATCATTTATATTACGTCGGTATGCCTTTCATTTAATACAATAAAGTGTTTCTCAAAAAGAAGTCGCTAATTTGATTTCAGAAAATGAAAGAAATATAAGATGGGAGTACTTAAAGGAACCTAAACAATTGAATTTGGCCCCCTCAATGCTACTTTCATGCAACTCATGCACAAATGCCATGCGTCCAGATGGACGAGAGTGTTAGAGGAAAAGAGCAGCGCTGTATTCATGGGCATTGTGAGCTGCTTAGTCAGAACAAACCACCAGCTGGGCCAGCCACCTTGCTGAAGATATGTTCTGAGGGATATGGTTTAGAGCCAAAGCTTCATCCTGTGGCCTCTGAATTGTGCAGAAGAATAATGAGTTATTATCGGTGGTTATCTTCATCATAACATTTCTTTTTAGCATTTCTATTTTTTTGGAATAAGTTCTCAGAGAAACAGAATATGTCAAATAGATAAACATGGAACTGTTTTATTTGAAGATTGGAAACAGGACATAGTATCCATAGGTCCCTGCTTTGCCCCCTAAGAAGTTCTATTAAGCATCACAGAATCATCCAAATCTTGTATAACTCAGATTAAAATCTGTTAATCTATTCAAGTATTACTCATATTTAAGTTGCATTGAATATCTTGGGTAGAGTCTTAAATTGCAGACTCGAATTCAAAGGTTTGGTGTGGGGGCTTCTAAATTTCTAACAAACTGTAAAGTGACCCTGATGCTGCTAGTCCATGGACAAAACCTTAGATAGCAAGAATCTATTTCAACAGCTTTATTTTACTCTCAAGGATGAGGATGAGCCCAAGGGTGTTTGAGTAACTTCATCAATGTCTTATAGAAGGACTATTGCACAACAAAACCACAAATACACTAAATGCCCCGACTGCTAACCTAGGCCTCATTCTAGCACTAGCCCATTTCTCCCCCAAAGAAATGCATTTGTTACAGAACCATAAATATGATAATGCATTTGATAAAGTATTAATATTCCCAAAGTTTACTTCGAACATAATATTCATTTGTTCTTTCTTTCTTTCTCAAAATTTACAGGTTGAATCTGATGTAGCTAATAAGGAGATGATTTTGTTTGATTGCTAATTTAATCTTGCATTATATTTGAAGTAAACAAAATTCACGGTTTCACTAAAACAAGAATATGAAATTAAAAAATTGGAATTCTTGCTGTAAGCCTTCATTTTATTTCTTTATTGAAAATTTGTCTGGTAGTGCTTCTGGGAAAGAAGGCCCTTGAAGTTTATACAAACAAAATTATTTTCCAAGAGGCAAGACTGGAATGTACAGACAGATCAAATACAGGAAAGAAAAGTACATCAGAGCTGAAACTCTAGACAATGCCAAATCCAGAAAATAAACTTCAAGATTTTTTGACAGATACTGTAGATTTTGAACACTTATTGTAAAAAAACTCAGTTGTCACACATTCTTATTTTCTTAAGAGAACAAAAGAATATTTCAGAAAAAGCCTAAGTGTATATTCAAATCTCAATATCGTATTGAGCTCTAATTTGAAATTATGAGAACTCCAGCCAGGAACAAGTCATCCAAAAGATAGGGAACACGATGTCCAAATGTTATCTAGGAGCGTGTAGCAGTGAAAGGACATGAAGTTAGAGACGGTGATCAGGAGGAGCTAGGATAGCAAGTGCAACTCCTCTTGCTCCATCCTTTCTTACTCCTCTGATTCAAGTCTGAGCCCACTATTGTATGGACAGTGGTAAAGAACTGTTAGGGAACTTAGAAATTCAAAATTGATGGACCAGGAAAATGGTAAAACATAGAAAGAACAATCCACTAGGAGAAAAAAAAAGATTTATGTAAACATAATATGTGCACCAAGAAGAAATATATACATTTTGGAAGAACACATATGTAGGAAAAGATTCCCAGAAAACACATGAGACAGGTAGGAAGGGGTATCTACAAACCCAGAAGGAAATAAACACACTCCAAATTACAAATGACCGAGAGTCTTAAATGTACTGATGATTATAATAGGCTATGAAATAGAATATGCTTAACTCAAAATTCTGCACCTGAGATACCAAAAAATACCACAATTTTTGAGAGCAATACACTTAGGTATCTTAAATTACCATCAATAAGGTTGTGATTAAATATAGTGCATCCATATAATAAAATATTAATAATAGTGAAGTAGAACCACATATATTCACATAGAAAAATCTACAAAAATAGACTAATTGAAAATGCCTAATATTCTGTGTGTATGATATATTCCAATTTCAGATGTTTGATTTATTTAAATATGCATTTCCAATCTCAGGAAAAAGAAAAATAATTTCTACAATTACTTCTGGATAATACCAGATATTTGGTGGGGTAAATGGATAACAACTTAAACCTTATACTGAAAGGCATTCTGATGGCTCAGTTACTGAAAGAAGAACTTTTTACCCTAATGTCTTTTAAATTTGTCACACAACACAGAAGATATAGAAGAAATGTTAGGTAAATTTGGAAATGTAAAAAAAATTTAAAAAACTTCTACGTGTTGTTGTGTGTTATATACTAATTTAAAGAGTAAGGAAAAATAGGGAAAAATGTATGTAATATAGTCGGTATACAGAATTAATAATCTTATTATATTAAATACTCACTATGTATTACAGCTCACACTTGAAGAAATATAAATACCCAATATAATTATATGCATACATACAGATATATCACCTATATTTGTGTATCAATCCCATCCTAAAAACCTAGTAAAAGAAGAGACTATTGATTCCTTAGCAATTAAGTTACAAAAGCGAATCTTTAACTTTGTAACTTCAAAGGAATGTGTGCTTAGAGCATGTACTGACTTAGACAAGTTACTTACAGAAGGAAGATGAAAATATTAATAGCAGTTTAATCAGATTTTATTTTTCCAGTCTAGTTTTCTTTTTATATTTATAATTTCATATCGAATCAAGCAAACAAGCAGTACTGTCCTGTAGCAGTCATTCTTCTCATTTCCAATGAAATCAAAAGACAAATTATATTCTTCCTAGGCCACGTTATTCTTTCCTTATCCACATATTTCATTTATAAAATAACGTATATGTAATATACTCAGTCATGAGCATATTGTATGCACGCATGAATGGAAAGCACAGAGGATTGTTTTATAATTGTAATATTACTAAGAAAAGCATGTGTGTGCATATGTGTGTGTGTGAGCACCCATAGCCAAAATAACTACATTTTGTTTCAATAACCACAGTAACCATTCTACACATAGTAATGCACCCCTTTTTAACTATAGCTAATTCTAAACTCCTTTTTTATTAGAGAAATTGTAGGTTTATAGAAAATGCATATAGAAAATATAGATTTTGCATATGTAACTCCCTGACATGAAGTTACCCGCATTTTTAGCACTTTGCATTAGAAGGGTAACTTTTTCACAATTGATAAAAGAATATTATAATTGCATATAAATTATAGTTCATAGTTTACATTTGGGTTCACTGTGTTGTATAGTCATAGTTTTAGTTTTTAAATTTATTTCTAGTAATTTATAGGCAACCTAAAAATTCCCCCTTTTAACTATATTTAAATATAAAATACATGGTGTTAATTATATTCACAATGTTGTGCAACCATTTCCATCATTCATTACCAAAACATTTCCATCACCCCAAACAAAATTCTAGTAACAATTAAGCATTAAACTCCCCATTTCCTAACCCTTCCCCTGACCCTGGTAAAATGTATTCTAGTTTTTAGAGTTCTACGAATTTGTGCTTCTAATTTTCATAGTAGTGAGAACATACAGTATTTGTTCTTTGGTGTCTAGATTATTTCACACAACCTGATGTCTTCAAAATTTATCCATATTGTTACATGTATCAGAACTTCATTCTTAATATAGATGAGTCACATTCTAATGTATATACCTAACATATAGTCTTTATCCATTCTTCTTTTGGTGAATACTTACATCTTGTGGAAATTGTAAATTATGCTGC
>PVIY010012314.1:47033-62513 GCA_004026745.1 Myrmecophaga tridactyla | reverse complement strand
CGCCCCGGGGAAAGTTGTTGGAACCCAAGGGCCTGGAGAGAAGACCAGCAGAGACCATCCTGTGCCTTCCACGTAAGAAAGAGCCTCAGTGGAAAGTTAGCTGCCTTTCCTCTGAAGAACCAACAAAATAAATCCCCTTTTATTAAAAGCCGATCCGTCTCTGGTGTGTTGCATTCCGGCAGCTAGCAAACTAGAACACCAACTGAATCAGGATGGATCTTAATCTTATTACTGGAGACTTCATAGAGAAGACCACAGAGAGAAAGCCATGAGAGAAGCAAGACGCTAAATGTCAAAGAAACCTGGAAGAGAAAGAAGACGATATCACCAAGTGATGGAAAAACCAAAGAGTGCCAAGGATCACTGGCAGCCATCCCCTGACTGCTACAGTCTTTAGGGAGAAACCATCACTTTGCTGATACCTTGATTTCAGACTTCTCCTCAAAGCTGTGAACCAAAAATTTCTGTTTAAGTGGAATAATTGTATTGTATGTGTTTCAGCAGCCAGGAAGCTAAAACAACCCTCTTAAGCCTTTGAAGGTCTTATCTGAAAGACCAGAACAATAAGAGTTCCTATTCCTTTGGATTGTGGGGAAGACTACATGTAAAGCTGTTAGCACAGTGCCTGGTGTTTTGTAGGTAGTAAAAGCATGGTAATGCTTAGCATCATTATTATTATTGTTGATGTTGTCATTGTCACTACCTCTACCTCCTCCTCCTCTCTGCAGTAAGCTCTTTATGCCTGGACATACATACCATTAGAACAGAACCCAAAATATTTTTAATTAAGTGGAAGGGTTTCCCAAATATGAGAAAGATCTCCATGTTTCAATATTATGGATCCTAAAGCATCTTCTCCCTTCCCCTCCTCTTCCTCCTCTACTTTCTCCCCTCCCCCTCCTCCTCTTCGTCACCATTGCTATCCAGTGTTACAAATAATGAAGGGATTTTTTGTTGTTGTTGCTGGATTATTAAGAAACATAATACAATGGTTAATTTTTAAAGCTGGAAAATTTTCAGATATTTTATAAGTCCCTGTGATCTCATATAAATATATGTTGCTGGAATTGATATGTGGAAAGAGCACAGTTTGTTTTTACCCCAGTTGAAAATGTGCAATGACATAATGTAACCCTTTAAGATAACAGAAGCCAGCTGCCCCATTCATATTTAAATATGAGTCACCTTCCAGGGAGACTTACAGGAGTCTATGTGCCAAGCTGGGAAAGTAAAAAATTGCCAGTGAAGAGGGAAGGAATAAATTCACACTTGGAAGAGAGGTATTATAGGTTAGAGGCACCATTTAGTCAATTCCCTCTCAGAGCAAAAAAATAGCACCCTGGTGGCTAGAGAGAAGAACTGCAGCACCATGGCTTTAGGAGCCATAATATTGAAACATGGAGACCTTTTTCACATTTGGGAAGCCCCTCCACTTAGTTAAAAATATTTTGGGTTCTGTTCTAATGGTATGTATGTCCGGGCACAGTTTTCTGCAGTGATTTAAAAAAAATACCTTGTAGTTATTTCTGAATACTCCCCCAGAATCTTGGGATTGGGTTGGCCAACCACTTCCAGTATCTTCTGGTTCATCAGAGCAGGTTGTAGAAGAAAAATAAAGATCAAAATCTTGGCAATAGAGACAACAAAAGAAAGTCTTGAAATTTCAAATAATATCTGTCTCCGTGAGTGTTTGAAAACAATCCATTAGAAAGAAGAGGTTAGTATGTGATGCTTGGAAACAGCATATTAAAATTATGTGTTATGTTAATTGAATTGACACATAGTCTATTGCATGTGGGTGGAAAGATAAGTTTAAAGGAATGATAGACTTCTAATACAGGTTTCCTTCATGGCCAAATCAGATTGGCTACGGTTCTTTGTGAACTTTTATCTGAAATAATGATTCAGTGATCAGTTGGTTGAATGAAAGCCTGGGGACATTTTAATTGAGGCAGTATTGGACTGGATGTGGCATATGCTGTATGGCATGCAGTGATCCATGTCACTGAAAATAATCATCCCAGCCAGGAACAGCAGTGGACACTACTTTCAGAAATAGAGACAGGTGATTAGAAAAGGTAAAATTGTTGTTCAAAGGTGAACTTGAATTTCACCTTTCAATAAAATCTAGAGTCGTATGAATCCCACACTGTGATTTTTACTTAGAATTCTATCAATTTACAAAATTATTAGGGATGCACTTAGGGATTTAATGAAGATGTTCATAATAGCATTGTTTAGTCTAATGAAAAATTAAAAATCATTAACTGTCTACTGTAGGGATTGGTTAAATAAATTCTGAAACATCCATACAAAAATATTTTTGTGTTGTTAAAAGGACTGCTGAGAATTATATTTATGGACATAGAAAGATGGGCACTATATATTGCTAAGTAAAAAATCAGATGGCAGATCATGGTGTTTTTTCAAGTCCCATTAACTAGGATTTTTTTTTTTTTTACATGGGCATGCACTGGCAATTGAACCTGGGTCTCCAGCATGGCAGGTGAGAACTCTGCCATTGAGCCACCATTGCCCACCCTAGATTAACATCTTTGTTGTATAACATAGCATAATATAAATATAAAGCAAAGCAAGAAAACAGCAACAATTTTCAAAGCACTCTTCAACAAGGAGTTATAGGACAGATCCCAGAGTTTTTCTTGGGTGACCATTCCATCATCTCAGATTTTTCCTTCTAGCTGCTCCAGAACATTGAAGGCTAAAGAAATATATATACGTTTTTTATCACCACATTCGACTTCTTTTTTCTTTTTTGTGAAAAATAGCATATATACAAAAAAGCAATAAATTTCAAGGCACAGCACCACAATTAGTTGTAGAACATATCTTAAAGTTTGATATGAGTTACAATTCCACAATTTTAGGTTTTTACTTCTAGCTTACTGGAGATTAAAAGAGACATCAATTTAATGATTCAGCCATCATATTCATTTGTTAAATCCTATCTTCTCTGTATAACTCTACCATCACCTTTGATCTTTCTATCCCTCTTATTATGGGTGTTTAGACTATGGCCATTCTAACTTTTTCATGTTGGAAGGGTCTGTCACTAATATAGGATAGGGAAATGGAACTGTCGGATGTTCTGGAGAGGCTGGGCCCTCTAGGTTTCAGGACTTATCTGGTCCAGGGACCCATCTGGAGGTTGTAGGTTTCTGGAAAGTTACTCTAGTACATGGAACCCTTGTAGAATCTTATATATTGCCCTAGGTATTCTTTGGGATTTACTGGAATGGTCCTAGTTGGGGTTTGGCAGGTTATGATAGGTAGCAATGTCTAATTGAAGTTGTATAAGAGTGACATCCAGAGTAGCCTCTTGACTCTTTTTGAACTCATTCTCTGCCACTGGTACTTTATTAGTTCCACTTCTTTTCCCCCTTTTGGTCAGGATGGAATTGCTGATTCCATGGTGCCAGGGCCAGATTCATCCCTGGGAGTCATCTCCCATGCCACCAGGGAGACTTTCACCCCTGGATGTCAAGTCCCATGTAGGGGGGAGGGCAATGATTTCACTTACGGAGTTGGGCTTAGAGAGAGTGAGGCCACATCTGAGCAACAACAGAGGTCCTCCAGAAGTAACTCTTAGGCATACCTATAGGTAGACTAAGCTTCTCTGCTATCTACATAAACTTCACAAAAGTAAGCCTCAAGATCAAGGGCCTGGCCTATTGATTTGGGTGTCCGTAATGTTTGGCACAGTATTAGAGGTTTCCCTGGTGGTAAAGTTTAATAGTTGCATATTTTTTCTGCCATCCCTCAATGGACTTTGCCAATTCTTTTAAATTATCTGATTAATATATTCTGGGATGTATCTGGGTATTACATTAAACTATATAGGATTAAAGGACCTCATTCTTAATCTTGGCTCCCTGTGTTTGGATTGTTTAAATGAGTATCCAGACAGGTTGAGTTAGATTATGTGCTACAGAAAATTTAGCTTCTGGAGGAAATAAACTTTTCTTCCTTTGGTCTCAAAGAGTAGGTGTGGTTCTAAAATATAGACAATGTCTTCCTTATTCCTGTGTTCTGAATTGCCTTAATCCCAACCTGATCAACTTTATTCCTATTTCTAAATACCAGATTATACAAATATAAAACAACATCTCAAAATCCAGAAATAATAATTACCAGTCTGGACTAAATGTGACTGCTATAGGAGCTTACAATCTAGGCCCCTGTTTTCTCATAAGCATTTTCTAAATTAGACCATACAATAATTGCTCTTTTGTTTCTGGCTTATTTTGCCTCACCAAATGTCCCACATGTTCACGGCAGCACAATATTTGATCATATGTATACACCATCATGCACCAATGTACTTCTTAATCAGTACATCCTTCAGCCACCTCCATTCATTAGGCATCACGTATAATGTCCAAAGTCAACAGTCCATCTAAGTTCTCAATTTTAGATTATTTCATTGTTCCCCCAGAGAAAGATAACCAACTTTATATTTGTAGTGTCGGTCAGTGGGACACTTGGGTGTATACAACACCTTTCAATTATGTTCAACCTTCAGTATGGTAATATTACTTATAGACCCACTAGTGAACCGCCTTCACTTGTGTCTTTTCCTTACCTTTGAGTTCAACCTCATTAGCTAACCATTCACCCATTTCTAGCTCCCATGTATCTCTAGGTCCCCTATATTCTGTATCGTAAGCCTCTGATTTTACCTTTACCATGGTCATAAAAGTGGAGGCATACAGTATCTATCCTTTTGTGTCTGGCTTATTTCATTCAGCATTATGTCCTTAAGGCTTATCCATCTTATCATGTAGTTCAGGATGTTCATTCATCTTACTGCTGTATAAATATTCCATTGTATGAATATGCCACATTTTGTTGATCCACTTGTTTGTTGATGGGCACTTGGATTGTTTCCATCTTTTGGCGATTATGAATATGTTACTGTGAACATTGGTGTACAAATGTCTGTTTGTGTCACTGCTTTCAGCTCTTCTGGGTATATATATAAGAGTGGTATTGCTGGGTCATAGGGCAACTTGATATTTACTTTTTGAGCCAGGATCTTTTTATACAGTGTTCTTTAGGTTAAAAAAAAAAAAGTGGAATATTTTTCCCATTTGACCTTTTCCACTTCTATTAACAGTTTTAATTACTACATTTATTTTGCTGGAATTCTGCTGTTTAGTTTTTTAGCTATGCAGAAATAATGAATTGCTTAAAAAACATTCAAAATAGGTAAAATCTGTATTTTTTAACCTTATAATTAATTATTCATAAGAAAAACAAGAATTTATTATTATCAAGAAAATTTCAACTTTAACAATTATCTGAGTCCCTTATGTACTCTTGACAGCCAGGACAATATCACTATGACCCCATGTGGTGAGAAATAACATATTTTGTAGGAACAAATGACAAAAAGGTATCCTTAAATCTGTTTGAGAAAGTAACCCTCAACTCCCCTGTCCACTATCATTGTACTGGCTTCCTGTAAACAATAAATGATGTGACATTACCCTAAACACTGCATCTACTAAATGAATATGAAGAAACCATTTTAGATTTATGAATATGAAGAATCAGCATTAAATTTCTTTTGTACATTGCATGCATGTTGCTATAATAGTAGCAAATGTTGGTTAAGTGTGAAATTCTGGGGATGTCATTCTACCTTGAATAATTTGGTGAAAGATATTTCAGAATTGCATTCTGGCATCAGTATTACATATGATGTTGCATATACGTATAGGCAAGTATGTTTAAATTAGGGTTTCTCAACTTTAGTGCTTGTTTTAGTCCATTAATCCTGCTGAAAATATAGTATACCAGAAAGGGGTTTGTTTTTGTAAAAGGGAATTTATTAAGTTACAAGTTATAGTTCTATGGCCATAAAAATGTCTAAACTGAGGCATCCAGTAAATGGTACCTTGACTCAAGAAAGGCCAATCCAGAACTCTTTTTCATCTGGGAAGGCATGCAGCTGGAGTCTGTTGGTCCTTTGGCTTCTGGTTTCAAACAACTTCCCCAGGTGTGCTTTCTTTCTGTACCTTCTAATGTCTGGATCTCATGTAGGCTCTGAAGCTTTTTCCAAAATGGCTCCCTTTTAAAGGATCCAATTAGTGATCCACCTTGAATGGAGAAATATCTCCATGGAAACCACCTAATTGAAAGGTACCACCCATAACTGGGCAGGTCACAACTCCATGGAAACAACTTAATCGAAAAAATCCTACCCAACAATATTGAATCAGGATTAAAAAACATGGCTTTTTTGGGGTACACAACAGTTCAAACAGGCACAATGCTTTTGTCATTTGGGGTTGGTAATTCTTTGTTGTGGTGGGTTTTGTATTGTAGGATATTTTGCAGCATTCCTGACCTCTATCTGTTAGATGCCCATAGTACCCCTACTCTGAGTTCTGACAACCAGAAATGTCTTCAGACATTGCCAGATGTCCCCTAGAAGACAAAATTCTGTCCATTTGAGATGTACTGGTTTAGAATGATGTATATGAACTACAGTATTAAGGGGTGTTATTTGTGGGTGGTGAGATCATGGATGATATCCCCCTTTTTTCTGCTTATCTGGTTATATATATATATTGAAAAGTATTACTTGTTAACAGAAACAAAGTTCAAAAGGCAAAATCCATAATAAAAAAATACAAACTCTAAAATGAGGACATACAGTTGCTAAGTTGCTTAAGGTCCTTACAGTTGTATAGAGCTTTGCAAGTGCAGTTAACTTCACATATCTCATTCTTTTGGAGCCTTCCAAATGCTGATGTCAAGATCAAGGTCTTGCAAATAGTTATATAGCAGAAGTTGTAGTAGTGCTCTAGCCTCTTGACTCTTGTGTTAATTACGTTAACCACTGTCTTAGTGCTTGTGGTTTCCATGTGATACATGCACAACTTGAGTTGTTTTCTGCTCTAGGTGGTGGGCATATCACTGTGATTATGAAGACTCTTCAGTGGGGGTTTTGAATTAACAAATGGCAAAGAGAGCAGAAAGGTAAGGCATTTCCCATTAAAGATGATGAGCGATGTTTGGGACTCAGGTGGATGACTAATTTCCTTGAGCACCCCACATGGAGTTCCCAGCCATCTTTGAGGTTTTCAGCACACAAGAAGACTGACAAGAACACGTGTGGAAGCATTATCTGTGAAATAATTTGTACTCTCAGACTTTCTTTGTTTTGGATGCTGTATTTATTCTGAGAAATTTTAATGGAATTGCTATACCTACTTCCCGGGAAAACAGACCCTTCTGGTTTCACATTATACTAATCTTCTGGGGGTCTGCTTTTTTATTGGTATGTTTTATCTGGTTCTAATAATGCTAAGGATTAGCAATTATTATTGCTCGTATATATTAGAGCACAAAAAATACATTGAAAGTAAATAGTTAATATTTTACACTCCTTGTCTGCTTATAGCTTTAATTTACTGTGTCCCTAATAAGCAAATTCTACATCCTGTCTCCCTCCAGCCTTAAAATTAAGCTCTTAATTTTGAGTATCATCTGGCGTCAAATGCATACCATTGTATTTTCTTACATTGAGTATTGAGCATTTCAACTTATCTCCAAAAGAGTCAACATATATATGTGTGTGTGTGTGTATGTGTGTGTAAGAAATTTTGTTTTAGATTTTAATTTTAGTTTTAATCTTAAGAGTATTAATATCTTGCCCCAGTTACTACACTTTTAATTTAACCTACTCAATTTTCACACTCAAATTCAAGTGAATGGGGAAGGAAGGAAGACTTTATGTAGTATTGGACTTGGCATAACTCCTTCAAAAGTAATCATTACCCATCTCTGGATCTTGGAATACACAAAGAAAACATCCCTGGCACATTATTTGGTTCTCTAAATAATTCTTGAACTAGTCAAATCAATCTGTGCGTTCTACCTCCTCTATCCTCCATCTGGCTCCCTTGTCTGTTGACTTTGCATCATCTCTTGTTCTGTCCTTGGTTTGACCTTCAAATTTGACCATTTGTCTTCAGGGTCATGACTTTCTGTTCTGTCTGTGACTGATGCTAGTCTGTAAAGCTGAACCCTGACCATGTTGGCCATATGTGACATTCATCCCCAAAGCCGAAAGATGGGTTCCATTCACTCATAATTTTTGTTGAATTAGATTCAGGGTTGCAAGCTCGAATCGATTAGAGAACTGGGCAGGTAATGTAGATGCGTAGAGTGGGTAGTGAGCAGGACAACAGAGGGTGGTGAAAGCTTTGATGACCTGGAAAGTGCCAAACCCATTTTAAAGTGGAAACTGCTACACTATTCTTGCTCAGTTTTGCTATTCATGAATGTACACCCAGAGTTGCCAGATTGTTTCTCAAAAGAAGTCATAAATCTAGACTTTGGGTCGAAATATCTCTATTTTCAAATATTACAGATTTCTAACTTTTCTAAACACTAGATTTACCTTTCAGGGAAATTTGAAATCTGACTGCGTATTTGATGATGTTAAGGAATTATTAATTTTTTGTTCTAACAATGGTATTGTAGATACATTTTTAAAATATCCTAATATTTTAGAAATATGTATGAAAATCTTTACAGATGAAGGATACATTGTGTGAAATTTGCTTCAAAATAATCCTGGGCTTGAGGTAGGAAGGTATAAAAGAAGTTACATTGTCATGGGTTGATAATTATGGAAGCTGGATCATAGATTAATATGTACATAATATATTACTAATTTAAATGTGTATGTGCTTGAAATTTTCCATAATAAAGAGTTAAAAATAAAAAAGGCATGACCATAGGTCAGGTTTGACCTACAGGCTATAGAGTCTTCTCTGATCCATGAAGTTTCTGTACATATCCTAATTTACTTATGTTTTCAATCTATACCATATTTGGTTATGGTATTTTTAAAAGTTTATCATAAATGTACTTCTCTAATGGTATGTGGATGATCCCTCATTCCACAGTTCTTGAACTTTTTGAAAAGTCCATGTATATATACTCTCTCTTTATTTTGTAACTTTTGTATCTTCAGTCATATTCCCCTGAGCTTTCATCCTTCTGAAAGAATTTCCATTCTTTGTTATTCTCCTCTCATACAACAGTTCTTGATGCATTTCATGGGCTTTTCCTTGAACTTCTCTCTCATGACCCATACTGTCTTTTTTAAGGCATGTGGAATTTTGTACAAATTCCAATGTTTCATGTGTTGGGAAAATAAGCAATTAATGTCCCTTTCAATTTTGTTACCTTTCTTATCTACATCTCCTTTTTTTGCTAGTAGGCTCTGGACGTGCTTATTTATTCCTCCATTCTTGGCCGGGGAAGTCTGTGAGGACAATTGAGTTTTGCCTTTCCAATGCCTTGCCACTGCCCCTAGTGCACAGACAGCCTTGAATTTATGCAGGAATATTAATTGAGCCCCTTACTTTGGGGCAATTTTTAAAATATTTTTTCTTTTCACTACTTCAACTTCACACTTCTTGCTAAAATTGTTCTTTTCTTACTCTCGAGGGTGTGTGTGGACTAAGCTGGTCCCCATTTAGTCGTTCATTTCTCATTCTTCTTTTTCCCAAGTTTTATATTTACCACCCTGTGCCTTATCCAACCTGCCTTGACAAGCTCTCTTAATTTGTTCCTTTATTCAACAAATATTTATTGAATACCTACGTGTCAGGCCCTGTTGTGGACCTTGAGGATATGGCAGTGAAAAAAAAGACAGAAGTTCCTGCCCCAAATTAATGAGGACCATGAATAAAATCTGATTTCAGCTGTGGAAGGAAGATTTAGAAGCTTTTTAAAAGCCGTATCTGTTCATACTTCCTTAGTTTTCCATTTTTGTTTTCTTTTTGTGTGTATTTTTTTGAGAGAGCAATTCCACCCTTTCTCCTTTTTAAGGTACATATAATATTATATATACAGTCTCTCTTTCTTTCCATTAAAGATGTTAATGGGAGAATACCATCTAGATAGAAAATAATCTAATAAAATAAATTAAAATAATACAATTCATAGTGTAACTATAAAAATGTTTATATTTCACATCTAATAGTTTTATTAGGTGTTTAGAATTGGTGTTGTTTAAATTGACAGGACATTATCATTCATGCTAACAAATTAAACAGCCTCACAATTCATATATTCTTCCCATTGTTAGTTAGGGAGTGATCAGTCCTTATCAGTTGCACACACTTTTCCTACACTTAAGAGGCCATATTTTGATGCCAGAGTTAACTGGTACTATATTGAGTAAAAGCCTTATCTGTTTAAATTAACTGGTGTTAAAGTACTGTGTCATTTAGTCAACTAATCTGCTGAATCTGGAGAAAACATTTATCTGTACGAAATTTAAAATCCTTTATGTCCCAAAGAAGGAATGCAGGCATTTATGGTTATGATAGTTAATCAAAGAGACCTATACAGAAAGATGGATAGTTTCTTTTTCTTTTTTTTTGCATGGGCAGGCCGGAATTGAACTGGGTCTCCAGCATGACAGGTGAGAACTCTGCCTGCTGAGCCACTGTGGGCCCCCCCCCCCAATAAATAGCTTCTTAATACTCCTATTAAATTATATCAGAACGCTTCCTTTTTATGACTTTGTCACAAAATGACCTTGCCCAATTTATTTAAGCCACAATGCAGAAAAAGTTTTATGTCTGCTTTTTACTTTTACATTTTCATGGGGGAGGCTAGTAACAGGTAGTTCTTTATGCTCTTCTTTTCTACTTTCTTTTCCTCTCTCTTTTTGACTGCTTATTTATTTTCTTTTTAAAATTATCTGATCCTAAAGAGGTAGAGTATTTTAAAATTCATTTTAAAAGAGTGTTCCCACATACATTAAAAAATGGATTATTCTCTTAGGACTTTAACACAACTCTGAAAATTTGGCATCTGCAAGCACAATTCAATGATTAATTGTCTTTGCCTTGTTTGAGGACGTTTAGTTTTGAAATAACAGCATTAGAGTTTTTTGTGAATAATAGAACATGAACAGAAAATTATTTCCCTTGGAAAAAACTGTAGCTAATTTTTCCTTTGGCTGATTTGCTGCAGAAATCACACATTCCTATAAATGCCAAGCTATACATATGCATATACATATGTATATGGATGAGTGTGTGTGTGTGTATGTGTGTGTGTAAAATTCCTCTCTACACTCATGCTATAAATTGGAGAGTTTGTCTTTTTAAATTAACACTCATTCATATACAGGTCAGGAAATAAAGCAGAATGTTGGTGTTGCTAGCACGTGTCATCCAAGATTTTAATTAATTAAGTTTTATAATTCCCTCATGCAGTGGGCAATACTGTCATTATCTCTGCTTTATTGATGGGAAATTTGAGAGTAAAATCTTGTTCAAGGTCAAAAATGTATGGGTACTCAAAGCCAAAGTGATAGGGAAATTTGAGACATGTATTTGATATTTCAGTTGAAGATGAGTATTTGTTGAGTGAATGAATAGCACATTTCTATCAGCCTAGTTCGCTGAATGCAAAGGGGCCTGTCGTATTATGAAACGGAATGGGCACTGGGCTCCATTCAGCGAAGCTACATGTTTGCTTAGCTTTATTTTGAACCTGTAGGACCAGTTAGTCTTTGTTTGGTTGCAGTAAAACTTACGACTGATTCAGAACAGATTCGGATATTCCAGCTGAGATTACCAGATTTAATGAAAACGTCTCCTAAAAATTCAAAGAGGTTTTGTGAAACTGTGGGGAAAATCATGGGTTTATATACTCTGAAATATAATATAGGTTCTGAATCCAGTTCTAGTCTCAGTCCATGAAATCCTTGATCTGACTTTTATGGCCACAAGGCTTAGAAGTAAGAATTTTGTTTAAATGGATATTAGGAAATTGTTCCTGTTATTTAACTTTTCAGTCAGTACATTTATGATCTGGGTCATCCCCTGAAATTCTTCTTTAAAGTTCTTTATAATACATTGTCTTATTTGCCTCTCTGTAATAACAGAGGACTGGCATTCATTGAGCACTTACTCTTTGCCAGTGATTGTATACACCATCATGTTTAAGTCTCACACTAAGTAGAGTAATTTTATTCCTGTTTCACATTTAAGGGAAGTGGAGAGTTTAATTAATTGGCTTAAGGACATAGGGCTATCATGGGGTAGAATAAGGATTTGAATCTAGTTTGTAGGATGCTAAAACCTGAACCTACAGTAAACTATCACTACCCTTACCAGCAGGCAGATATTGTTGTACCCATTTTATAGACTGAGGAAACTGGGGAGGTAATTGACCTTCTTAATTTCATAGAAAGTTATTTCCATAGCCTGGGCTCCATTTTTTCTAACAAGGAACTCATTCCACCATACCATGAGCCTGTGGGATGATAAAGATATGCACTGGCTAGAAGGTTTTTATATATATTATTTGTAAAGTGACATGTTTATTGTACAAATAAATAATAATTGAACTTGAATCAATAGAAATTCAATTTTAAAATACAGGAAGAGAATATTAGGTAAGCATTTTAGATGGAGATCATAAATTCAAAATTTGGTTTCCCAGTTCAATTTGGTTATGGGGGGGCTTTTATAGCTGCTTTAGTGAATGACACTTATTCATTTGTTCTCCAACATTTAGAATTGTCAACTGTATATTCATTGTTAAGGGTGCTGATAAAAAAGTGGAAAACATAGACTGTCTTGAAGGCCTTGATTTTCATTGATGATACAGATCAGGTATATGGGAAACAGTGGATAATAAAGTCCAGTGAAGTACAAAATCTTCACTTGATCCTGCTACCTCCACAGATCTTTACCCTTTGAGTCAGTCACTTTGTTAAATGAATGATTAAATGAGTGAATACGTTTGTTGCTCACTATTCAATTCTTGTTACCTCCCAAATTCATTTGGTCTCTGCAACATGTTCAGTCCCCAGCTTCAGTCTTCACCAATGTACTGTGAAAATTTCTCCAGTTATCACCTGGGGGCAAAGTCCATTGGCCTTTTCTCTTTCTCTCTAATCACATGGTTATCCCTGCATGCTTTGTGCTTGCTGTCACCTCTGTTTTTGGTCTTGTATACTCAGATGACACATTCCCCCAGTTTAATCAGTTCACTGTAGATAAGTTCCATGTTGGGCTGACCTTTCCTGACTGCCCTAACTCAGAAGGCTTCCCTTACCGCCACCCACCCCCCACCCTGCCATGCTCTTTTCTCCTTGCCCTGCTTTATTTTTTTCATAACACCTACCATTACCTGACTTTATATTAGGTTGAATTGCATGAGATTGCAAATTTTGTAGGCCAAAATAGCCAATTTCATGTGTTTCAAAGTAATATAACTGTTTACTGACCATTCTTTGCCCCTCCTCCCCTAAAATATAAGCTCAGTGAGGACATGGAATCTATTTTGTTTGCTGCTCTACCTGCAGGCCCCAGAACATAGTAGACACTCAATTTTTAAATTTCACAATATTTATTTTCTTCTTTGTGAGCTTTCTGTAGCAATTACCAGGAATTATAACCTCTTTTTTGACATTGCACTACTTATCTTCCGTCTTGATTTTCTTCCTCTGAGATTCCTCTGGTATCTTCTGGATTACTTGGATTCTCCTTCTCTTGACTCTCAGGTCCCCCTCTTCCTAATGGTGCATGTACCAACATGCTCAGGCTTGGGTCCCTGTTTTTCCCTTCCATTTTTCTCTTCCTTGGAAAGTTAATTTGTTCTCATGTTTTCATATCAGTTCTCGGAATGCCTTCCTATTTGTATCTCCAGCCTTCACTGCAGTCCAAAATGAGTTATTAATATCAGCTTTAGTTGCATGTTGGACATGGCCTCTTGATAGCCCACAACTCCTGAAGACTCGGTATTCCTCAAATCAAACCTGACTGCTTTTTCATTCTTCAAAATTTGACTTCCACTCCTACTTTTCCTATTTCTGCCTGTGATTTTCTTCTTAACTACAAAAATATAACCGTTTGGAAAGTTCTTTGTCTCCTGCTTCATCTATGGGACCCCTGTTATCTGCTCAGTCACCAGCCTTTCTTTGCATTGCTTTATATATATATATATATATCTACCCCCTCCTTTCTCTTGACAAATATCTTAATTAATTCAATAGTGTTTTATCTCACTGTTTTCTATCTCTCTCCTCCATCCTGCATACTGTGAACAGATTAATTTTTGTTTAATATTTGAATAGGCCCATTACTCTACAACAAAAAAAAAATGCATTTGTTGCTCACTATTTAGTTCTCTGTTACCTCCCAAATTCTTATTTGGTCTCTGCAATATATGCAATCCCCAGCTTCAGTCTTCATCCATTGTACTGTGAAAATTTCTCCAGTCATCATCTACTGGCTGGATCCCTATCAGCTTACCATATTTTATCTATGTAGGATCAGCATGCCTGCTTTGCAAACCCAACTTCAAACAATAAGGCACTTAGCCCCAAACAGCTTTCCATCCTAAGTCTCCTAAAGGGAAATCCTAGACCTGCCACTTCCTGTCCATACCTCCACCCTTTTGCGTACCTTATTTACTTCATCCAGAAAGCCCTCCATCATCCTTTCTGCAATTTTAAATCCTTATTATGGAGACAGAGCACCAGGACTACTCAGAGCATGAGCTGTGGAGTTGGTCTGACTTGAGCGTGAATCTTACCTCTTCTAACTTCCTTGGTGGGTCACTCATCAGCTATTCAAAATGGGATTATTTTGAAGATTAAAGAAGGTGATATTTCTAAAGAAGCTTACTGCAGTGCTTGGGATATTTTAAGTGTCATTAGCATCAACATCATCATTCTTTATCATATTACAAAGCCCACTGTCTTTTTCAACCAGGCCCTCAGAGCTCTCCTCTTTCCTATTGCACTTCTTGCCTGGGTCACTCAGAATCCATCCAGTTTACGTTTTGTAATTATACGACTATTTTGTAAGTTTTCAGAGGGTCTGAACCATGTTTTACACTTTTTTAGGCCCAGAAGTATATTCTAATTTTGAAATATGTAGAAGGCTTTCCACAAACATCTGTGGGGTAAAAATAGTTTATGTAAGACCAGGAAGCACAAAACTGTATTAAACAGTTTCACTGCTTTTTCATTTAATGAGAAGGAAAATGTCCCATGTTTCTTATCTGTCTTACTATTTTAAAATAGAAACAATAAAATGTACCAAGTAGCAATTCAGCAGTCATTCTCAGAGAACTGGGACTTCAACCACACTTAAATAACCACTTGCAGTTAAACATTTGGCCAGAAGATGGCGCAGTGGTCAAGGAATCATTCTCCCTGAAAGCCAAAACTCTGATTTTTAAAGGAATGAAATTGCAATTCGACTAAGATTATAAAGAAATGGAAGAAAGTGATGCCAGTTCAGCTTTGACACTATCCTAGGGCTTAGCAAATGTCATGCTTTCATGTATGTTTCTTACTTCTTATTGCCTAACATAATGAGCTGAAGGATTTTTCTAATTAGCTAAAATATTATTGTACATCAGAGTGAGGCCATGCTTCCTGTACATTCTTATTTGTGT
>PVIY010012314.1:0-46933 GCA_004026745.1 Myrmecophaga tridactyla | reverse complement strand
CGCCAAGGGAAGAAAGCTGTTAGAGGCATGAGCAGATGTAAGGAAGGCACAAAACATGCCAAGAAGTCATGGCACTTTTTTTTTTTTTTTTTTTTGCTATTGAATGAGTCATTTTACCTCACATGTTTTTATTCTGATTTTAGTAGGAATCCTTCAAGTCAGTATACCTTACTAGAGAAATCTTTTATGTGGTGTATGTGTGTGTGTGGTTTGTGTACAGTGTATGTGTCAAGGTTTTCTCTATCCCTGAACAAGTCAAATGAGAAGAGTTTTATTGCTAAAATATCCTGTATAATTATATGAACACAAATGACATCTTCTCATTATTATTTGCAGCAATGTGCTGATCCAGGTAAATAAGATTGTAGTTTGCTTAAATTTCCTGTTTACCTTGATTGGGAACTAATTAAAAAAGAAGACTCAAGTTAGTGCTAATCAGCCATCTTCTATCAAATTTGTGTATCGTGTACTTGATCCTCTTTTTTTTTGCCATGTTAAAGTCTTCTGAAAATTGAAAACTAATTTATTATCATGTACTTATTAGCACAATCACAAAAGAGGTCACTGGTCTTTCCTTTTATTTCTGTCACAGGCTGCAGGCCATATTATGCTAAATCAAGGATACGGGGAGATAATTAACATAGCAACTCTAGCAAGTTTAATAGGTGAGTGATGAACATTCAGAATTGGGCTTTAAAATCCATTTCTTAATTACCATCCACCGTGAGTGCATTGATGAAACTTGTGCTCAGGCGCATGTGTTAGGAAGTCTGTCAGGCCAAAGTTTGGGTGAGTTGTCTGTAAAACTATTATCCTATTGAGAGACTTGAAGGCAAGAAAAATAATTTTGTTTTGTGTTTTGTTTTAAAAAATGGAGAAATCTGAGGCTGTCCTGAAGTGTGGCTTCCCCAGAAGCACCCACTCTACTGTAGTATCTCTCTTTGAGGGGTAGAGGTAGGGGGTTGTCTCAGGGGATATTTGGAAATGTCTGGAGGCATTTTTGATTGTTATAACTGGAGGAGGCGGAGCTAATGGAATCTAGTGGGTAATGGCCAGGGATGCTGTTAAATGTCCTACAATGCACAGGACATCCCCTCACACCAAACAGTTGGCCCCAAATGTCAACAGTGTTCAGGTTGAGAAACTCTGCCCCAGAATCATCTCCTCTATGTGTTGTTATTTTTTTGCCCCTGGTTGCCAACAGGTGTCACCACAGGCCCTGTTCCCTCTGCAGCATTGTCAGAGAGTCCATAAACTTGTAACATATGGAATGAAATCCCAACTGCAAAGCTTTTGTGGAAGGCAGTTACATGCTGGTGAATTGAGGCCTATGTAACCAAAATTGATCAATTACACAAATTAAGCATAGCCCTTAAGGAATTTACTTTATTGGTCTGGACATCTGTTGCAGTATTGTCCAAATCCAAAAATCAAATGGTGCCTCGGGTTGCCAAGTTAGGCAAGAAAATCTAGTAGCTATAAAAGTACAACTGAAAACCTTATATTAATATCACGTCCATCTGCTGAATGTTACATAAATATGCAGACTTTTTATTTTCCTTGGGAATAACATTTATTTTTACTGTGCCCAGTTTGACATTCCTATGACATTCTGTTCAGTTTATTACATTGTAACTTTAAATGTTTCTTCAAAAATGCATTTATAATGTTGTTGTTAATCTTTTTTCAAGGGTCTGTACCACCTGTTTAACTTATAGTTAAATAGAGGAGTCCTTTTCCTTATAGGAAGAATGGGAAATCTTTGGACAAAGAGGCTCAGAAAAGATTTTGAGTAACACTTGTGTAGTGTAAAGGGAAATTATATAACAGCCATGAATGCTAATATTCCATCCTGCTCTTTTACAAGTTGAAATGTAATCTCCATTTTAAACTAAATTAGCATCATTTCCAAACAGAGTATCATATTTATATCAGATTTATACAACCACATCAGATTACTATTAACATGTAAAATAGTCTCTTGTATGCTGTGGCTAAAAAACAGATTGAAGATAATGATTGATTTCCACTTTGATGTCAGGGATTTAACTTAATCTGAATGGACATGTTTAGGTTAAGATTTGCCTCAGCACCGAAGAAGCATCATGTATGGGTAGCTTTACCTTAAGAACCTGTGGCAATCCTGGCGCAAAGAAAATCTTGCAGTTATAAACGTACATCTGAAAATCATGATGTTCCTATCATGTCCATCTGCCGAATGTTAAATAAATATGTTGGTTGGTTATTTAAATATGTTGAGTGGTTAAGCCAACTGGAAAATTATAGGATTTTCCTATAAATGTGTCGGGAAACTTAGAGGACATTTTGTTCATGGTTTTGTTGCCCCCTTCATTCCCCTTTCACATATTCAATAAAACACTTTTCATTAGTAAATAATTGAATAGATTGTAATCTAATAATAAGATCAGCCAGGATGGTTGGGGAAACTTAAAAAGCAAAAACAATGCGGGCCACAGTGGCTCAGCAGGAAAGAATGCTTGCCTGCCATGCCTGAGGACCTGGGTTCGATTCCCGGTGCCTGCCCATGTAAAAAAAAAAAAGCAAAAACAAAACTAAGCAAACAAACAAACCAAACTTGACACAGTCTTTGGGGAGACTTCATAATATTTTCCATTTTAAAAGAAGAAAAAATATATAGCGTTTAATTAAATTCGTTTTGAATAAATAATATTTTATTGCAAAAGTAATACATTCAGATAATACAAACCAAAATTTAATTTAACTTTCTTTCTTTTTTATTTATTTATTTTGGGTGGATGGGCCAGGAACCAAACCTGGGTCCCCTGCATGGCCAATCAGCATTCTACGGCCGAACCACTTGTGTACCCCTAGTTTTCTTTATTTTAACTGAACATATATTGATTCTAAATGACAAGCTGTGAGATTCAAGAAATGGGCAACAATGGCTGTTATTTAATTTTACCTTAGCAAGATTGACTATTATTTGTAACAGAATTATTGTATTCTCCCTACATTTAGAACTGGAGAATGGCTGGGTAAATCCCAAATAAATTTACTTTTAGAGAAACACATCTCCAGTGCTAAAGCCGCTTAACTTTCAGGGGAGTGGAAGAGATATTTGAGGGTCTGAATTTACTATCCCATGCCAGAAAGGTGAGAGCAGCCAGTTACTTGCCATTTATGTTTTGGTGAACCAATCATGTTTGAAATAAAATGAGATACTTTTTACAGTTGTCTTTGCTGGAAAGGTAGGTGCATAACTGGAGAATACAAGGTCAGCTGCAAAGAAATTTCATGCCAGCGGTTCCCTTAAAAAATGTAGCATAAGCAATTCATTGAAGCAGGGTGGCCTATGGAACATCCTCAGATACACAAGAGACCCCTTTTTTGTCCCCCTACCTACATTTGCTGCTGTCATCACTACTTTTGTGGGCAAATTAATTACTCCATGGTACAATAACCAATACGGAAACTGTCACAAAACAATTTGTGGTGGAGGCAGAGTCTATAAAGGATTTCCATAGCTCAGAATTCAGCACTGTATGAATACCTAGGGATCCTGGTCATTAATATTCCTGCACCCATGTAGATAGATGGATGGTTGAGGAGAGGTGGTAACTTGCTTTTGGGGAGATGGATTCTAAGTAGTCAAATGAAGAATAACTCTTTGATTCCCAATAGCCTTAAAACCAACAGGCATTTTCTTTCCTGTTCCAGAATTGCTGAACTTATTGAAGTCATAAGCCCGTAGTCTATCTTTAGACTCCTGATGTAATTTCTGAATCACCAACCATTTTTGAGACCACAAGATATTTAAAAATAAGATAAGAAATATTGACTGAGACTCCCTGTAGCCTGAGAGGGAAACGAAGATACTGTGGCAGAGGTTTACAGTGGAATTTCTCTCCTGCAGTTCATGCACACTGAAAATGACATGATCTATCCCAAGGAATAACTTAAGGCCTGATCCACTTAAACAGCTCCGAGTGATTTATCATAAATGTGTTTATTTGGTAGGTTTAGCAGTAACTGCTTATGGGAGGTGGTGGGGTTAACTACCAAAATTGTACATAACTTGGATCCTGTGTCTGGCAATTAATCAAGAAATTATATTCCTTGACTTTCTAACAACCCACACAGAGTACTGCAACTGTGGCATGTTTAAAAAGAGAGAGAGAGAGAGAGGGATATGAAATATTTCTTCTAATAAAATGCTAATGGTCTTGTTTTGGAGAAAAATATTGAATTGTTGTGGTGTTAGATTTATCTAGTTGAGGGCTTCTCAAGTTACAGTCAGTAAGTACTTATGACAGAAAACCAACAATTTTCTGAATATGATAGTCCAGTCCTCTGAGTGACTTTGGGATTATAGTGAGCCCTTTTACAGTGCTATGGAGAGAGCACAGCAGTCAGCGCTGTCATCGAGGGCTACGGGATCTGAGGCTATTCACTTGGGCCTCTGTTAAAATTTAAAGAGGAGGATTTAGCCAGAACCACTTTGGAATATGTTAATAAAGACAAGTAAGCATTACCATTTATTTGTGGGGTCCTTTCATAGGCATAACTTGCCCCCACTTAGTCACTATAGGGCTTGGATGTTCCCAGCAAAGATGGTTAACAAATGCCTGCTGTCATTAGGAACTAGAACTTACCATTCCACTTGAGGATTACTTTTACAAATTCAATTTCTGAAAACTTAAAAGAGACACTATAATCTAAAAAGGGAAAACAATTTGGCAGCAAGAGTGGGCCTGTAACATCATTTTCACATTTGTAGTCCTTTGTCACAGTTCACATGGTTGGTTTTAATGTTTTATTTTTAAAACTTTTGCTTCCTAAAAATTACAGTTCAACAAACATTTACAGAGCACCTACCTTGTGCCAGACACTGGGCTAAGAAAGATGAACAATACCTGGCTTCTACCTTTAAGGATCTCTCAGTGCAGCGAAACAGAGAGAGCTATAACAAATATTTATAATGTGGTGAGTGCAATACTAATGTGATAGCCTGGTACAAGACATTTATCTTATGCCAGACACTCCTTCGGTATTCACATTTTACAGATAAGGGAACCAGTGCTGAGGGAGAGGTTGGATCATGCAACTAACAAAAGGACAGGTTTCACAACAGCTCTATACAGTATGTACTGTTTTTCCCATTTTTTAGATGCACAAACTTTGAGACCCTCAGAGGTTAAACAGCTTGACCAAGGTCATGTAGCTAGTGGCAGAGCAGCAATTTGGATATAGTGTCTTAAACATTATGCTTTATTGCTGTGAGATGAGGGAGATACTAATTCTGTCTGGGGCAGGAATTAGGTAGAGAGATTGGGGTAAAGGAATTAGAAGGCAGTGAGAGAAAGATAGAGACTTGGTATTGATCATGCAAAGACTTTGAAGTTGATGATATTTATATCAGCTTCTCCTCTGATCTGAGTCAACTGAAGAATGTATTTCTGAACCTATCAGGAATCTTTTGAAGTCAAAGATCTGAATTTTAGTGAGAATCTGTTAGATTCCTTTCATTGTAAAATTCCAATACAATGTCTGGGAATGCAGACCTGTAAACTCATTAAGAGATCATTGTTTTTTTTAAACTCTTAATTTTGAAGAAATTGTAGACTAATGAGAACTTGTAAAAATAGTTGAGAGGTCCTGTTTACCCTTCACTCAGCTTCCCCAGTGGTATTGTTGTGCATAACTATAGTACATTATCAAAACTAGGAAACTGATTTTGACATAACACTATTAACTGGACTACAGACCTTATGTGGATTTCATCAATTTTTAGATACATACTTTTTTTGTATGGTTCCATGAAATAGTATCACATTTATAAATGTGTGTAACTATCAAGAAGTAATTATTTTTAATTCTGGTATAAGGAAAGAGGAAAGTACAATGTGTTTCCAAAATAATATAGTCAATCATTTTGTTACATCACATTGTTATATTTGGAGATTATCTTGCTGAATATCCTACTTTTTAAAAATAATTTGTGTTTTAAGGGAATATTACCACAATGTAAGGATAATTATTCATAGTATAAAAAGGTTGCATTTGTGTGTAGAGAATGAATCTCCTTAGAGGGTATAAAATGATACCATTAAAATGAAGTCCCCTACATTTATTACTTAAAGCTTACTTCTTTTAATTTTTAAGCATTTACAGCATAGAAGTGATCTGCTCTTGATTTTCCTGTATATTTCAAATGAATGAGCAGTCAGTACTCTATTGAGGTGTGTATTCAAGGACACGATATTCTGTTAATATAGGCTTCTGTTCATTGCAATTCTGTGCTTTTTGTTTCATAGCTCCTGTTTCTCAGAAGGATACAGAGGTAAAAACCCAAGTTTTCAGTATGTTCCCCAAAGCTCCAAAAACATGAGCTTAAAAAGGGGTTAAATTTTAATGAAAACATACCCACTAGTCAATGTGCTTTAAATTATAATTTTAAAAGCCAATCATTTTTTTGTTTGACTGACATGTGGGATTTTGGAGAAATTTTAAAATCTTCAAAGTCTGTGAGAAATGACTTTTGGGGGCTTGTAGGTACTGTATTTAGAACAAGGAAAAAAAGGCATAGTTCATAGTGAAAGGGTTGAATTAAAATCATTTGTAATTATGCATTACAAGGAGGCACAATCACAGTACGCCCATTTATATGGTGCCTCTATGCATTTGCCTCTGACCCCAGCTTTCTGATTTCTGTCTCCTTTCTTTACAAAATCTTCTGTTATGCGTAGATGCACACATTAGAGAGGAAATTGAGGCTAATGATTTAGGAGTGTGCTAATTAATTCTCATTATGTCCTATGAACCGGGAGAAATACTGTAACGTTGTCTGCATATGCATATACCTGATGTGTGTTTTTCCACACAGTGATTTCTTCTGAGAGAAAGTTAAGTTTGTTTTCTTTTTGCCTCTCTCAGGTACTCATGCACAGTGATATCTAGGAACGTATTAAGAGCTGACACTATGATTTAGAGATGTGATAAAGAAAAACATCCACTGCATTTTCTATAAGTAAATGTGATTCCAGCATTGAGAGAGCATACATAATCAGATACCTGTTCTTCAGTTTCTTAATTTAAGCTTCGGGAATCCTAATTAGCAGTTAGATTGCATCCATTAACACTTTGTCTTTGGTTATCAATGATGATCAACTTTTGCTAAACAAAGATATGTAATCATTGTGGGCACACTCATGGATTTTTTTTTTTTAAGGTTTTAACATTTGATAATAGTTTTCCCAATAGCTTTAAGGGTAGCTTTTAACATTTCTTTTCCAGCTGAAGTATTTCCTGAGTTCTGTCCAAGCCCTCTGTAGTTAAAGAAAAGGCTTTTTGACGAATAATAGATAATGTTGTGCCTTTTTTTTCTTCAGTCAATGTATAGGCATTTAAATAGCTACATTGTTCTGTTGTAATTGAGACATCTTACAGAAGTAGGGTGACTTGAGTTAAGAGTATTGGGTACAAAATTTTGCAGACTTTCAAAGTCACGTCTATTTTCCTTCCTTCTCGCTCTGTAAATCTTTTTCTTCTGTTCTTTAAATATTAAGTAAACTCTTTATATTTTCACATTTAATCGAAGTTATTCCAGATTTTCTCCTGTGCTTAGCAAAACTCCAAGTAGGCTATTCAAATAAAAACAATCAGTGAGAAGAAAGGTATTCTGAAGTCTTAAAATTCAAACAAAATAGATGTTTAAGATGTTCTGTTTTGCTCTGGCTACAAGCTTGGCTTTTGTTGTGAGAATATTTTTTCTCCCATGTTCGTTCCAGTTCTGTTTATTCTGCCCTGAGATCAGCAAATTTTCCAAAGTCATCTTCTTCAAACAACACGTTTTTTTCTGAGCTGGAGTTTATTCTTTGCTCAGCCTCCCTTCTCTGGGTCCTGTGAATAATTTCTAACACAAAGGAAAACTTTCTTCCTGACCAACGAGAGAAGGGGGAACCGGAAAATAAATGTAAAATTTAGTAGCAGTAGCAATTACAGCTTTAACCCCCAAAACACAGGGCTTGGGAAAAGAGAGGAAAGGGAAAGAAATAGAACAACAATAACAAACTCACCATATAAGGGCAAGTATTTGACACAATTATAACTGCTAGCTACTTTGATTTTTGAAATAAATATATAGTTCTATACATTTGAATGTAGAGCACAAGTTTTATCTTAAAGTCTGTGATTTCTTGATTGGTAATTTGAAATGGGGCAATAGATTTGTTGATAATTATTCCTATTAGGACTAAGCCAAAATTTTTTTGATTAAAAAAAAGAAGTTTTAAGTGAGCTGTGACCTTCATGGAATGTGAAGGGTTGTGACATTTTTCTGGTTTTGGTATTACCTTCAAATTGCCTCACAGGGAATTTTATGTTAAGAAGTTAAAAGAAGGCAGAGGAGATCTATTACTTGTTTTACGCTTTCCCTGTATTCAGTTGGAGATGAATAAAAAATATCAAGACAGCTTTAGCATGCAAGGCTCTGGTGGCTGTATTTACCAGGCCCACACTGTTGGCAACAGCAACATGGCATTATATAAACCTAAACCGCGTGTTTGTAATGCAGGTAAAAATTGTCCATCCCTTCAGTCTTAGGTACTAATACGTTTCTTTTCAAGACCACATAGAACATAGTATCAGCCAGCTGAAAGATGAAATATTCAAGTCACAATGAGGGAGACTATATATTATTGTATTTAATTTATTCATTTATGGAGAGCCTATATGCACCAGTTCTGTCCTCGTCATAGGGGATCCAGTAAGGAACAAGACAGACATAGTTCTTGTGCTCATGGAGCTTACAGTCTATCAGACAGATAGACCAGGGAAAAAAAGTAATAATAAAGTACGAAAAATGGGTTGTAGTGGGCCTGACAGGAGCACTCACAAAAATGAGTCCTTGATTTAGCTGGCATTTCATCCATCTCCTCCCATTCTCCTCTCCCTTCCCTCTCTTCCTTCTCTTACTCTTCTTTCTCACTCCCTTCTCTTTCTTCTCCTCTCTTCCCCTCTCTCCTTTTCCTCCTTTCCCTCTTTCTTGCCGTTTTCCCTTCCATGCCTTTTTTCTCTTTCCTACTTTCCATCTCTTCCTTCTAATTCATCCCTCTGTCCCTCACTCCTCCCTTTCTTTTCCAAAGCAGAATTCAGTCAAGCTCACTTTACAAAAGTGAAACAGCCTAACTTTATTTATAGCGGTTCCCACCAAACGTTTGGAAGGGTGAGACCCAAATTGAATCCTGGCTCTGCCATTAACTAGCTTACAAGCTTGGCCAAGTGAAATTGCCTCAGATTCTTCCTTTATGAAATAAATAGGGCTAAAAACACTTACTTCACAGAAATGTTGTAAAGGTGGAATGGGCTATTATAAGTAAAGTCCCTAGCACAGTTCCTTGCAGATATTGAGAGTGCTGAAATTGTTAGCTGCTATATTATTATTATTATCCTTTTGTTTTGTAGGAGCATTAGCAGTATTATAAGATTGCTAAGAAATAGTGAGTGATGATATTAATCAGTTGAAAAAAATTTCTCTGGAAACAACTGACTGGCTTTGATCTTATATAGCCCTTGTGTTTTTGTCTATTTACAAAAGCAGGGTTTTTTGAAGGTTAAAAATAAAAACCGTTTTCAATAAATTAGATTTTAGAATAACTTTTAAAGGCTCTTCCACATTAAATACAATTGCTATCTTTTCCTCCAAACATTTTTAGGACTAAAGATTTAGACAAATTTCAATGAACCCCTTTAGAAGACAGGGGAATTTATTAATATTTATTTTGATTCAGGAATGACTGACCCACAACCCTCTAGATGATCAGTGTGACCATATAGAGTCATGTGATGAGATTTTCTTGTGTGCCTCTTGAAATCAGCTATTTGTATTATAGACGAACCCTGTGTATGTGTTGTGTGAATATGTACTTACATAATTTGATAGTAGCACTAAAAGTGAACTTCACAAATTAAAATTATTGTAAATTTGTCCTTAACCAGAACATCTTTTGGTCGTTATTCTCCAGCTTATTTATCTTTCGAAAGTGCTCACACAGCCTTTCCTGTGCATTGTCTTCCCCTATGTAAAAATATACAGAAGGTAAAGGTGACACAATCACTTTCAGAATTTAGATGTCTTTCTCTTTCTCCCTGGCCCCCCACCCCCTTCTTTCCCTTTAGTTTCCCCGAAAATCTCTCTTTAATGAATGGTCCATTTATTCTCATGCCTTCTGTTTTGCTTGTGAGGTTCAATTTGTCTGACATGCTTTCCGCTGCTGGGGTGAAATCTGACTTACCTTTTAAGGTCTGGTTCCAATGTCATCTATTTGTGATTTTCTTTCTCAATCCCCCTGGGCAGAATAAACTGATCCCTTTGTATCCCATAGCAACTTGTTCCTTTCCCTGGTACACTGCAGCTGTGTGTCTTTTCACTCCTCTAAACCACCAACTCCTTGATAATGGGGTCTATTTCTTATTCATCTTTCCAGGAAACTACACTCCTATCTTCAGGGTGTTCCTTGTCCATGCAGGGAGACAGGCATATATAAACAAACAATTACATTGCAATCTGGAAAGTGATATAAAGCAATTGTCTAAATTAGTGCACACAGATGAGCACTAATTTACTAAAGAACTCTGCTGCTCTTTTACAAGAAATGAGCAGTCGGCATGTAGGTGTAGTGTGTTCCTTAAAATAGAGATGTTTTCCCAGTCTTCATACCAATATTTATGTTGTTGCTAATGTTCTGTAAAAACAAAAACAGAAACAAAAACTTTCAATAACATTGTGTATCTAATGTTAATGAAGAAGAATTTAGGAGTCAGTTGAAACTGTTGCACACAGCAAGAATGATGCTTATAGTACTCCAAACCAAATAAAGTATCACTGAACCTCAGCTTTAAGCTAAGACTTTAAATGTCATTTATTTGTTGAGTTTTGCCACTCTGAATTGCTCACTTTGGCACAAGACATTTATAAGTATTTATAGTTTAATTGGTATGTGGTTGATTTTAAAATATTTAAAAATGACCTGCTTATATGAAAATGACATGCGTTCCCAAACCTAATATCGTTAAAAGCACTGTTGTAAGGAGGAAAGATTTCAAACTGTTTTTCTAAAAATCAAAGGAAAAGACTTCAGACAAACACATGCCCCATCTCAGTATTTTCGTTTGTGCCGAGCTTCCAGTTATAAAATGGTCTTCTCTTTTATATATGCCTAGAATCTGGGGCTTTGGGAAAGTGTTTTTTTATTGTTATTTTTTGATGCTTGTTCTGAGGTGGTCAAATTACAGCAGGCTCATCACACCATAAACTTCATCCATATATAGCAACGCAAAGCTTTCTACTGTTAAGTAGAAACTTTTAGAGAAGGAAAGCATTTATCTTCTTGAGCAAACTCGGAGAGTTTAGAAACATATTTTGAAATGTGCTTCCTTAAAGTCAGAAGAACTTAATTAAGCTCCCAAGGTTAATTGTTTCTGAAGTGTTAACATGTCATTTGTCTATTCAAACTCCAAAGCAAATCTAATATGGGATTTAATAACCTGTTTATGTGAATAGAACTTTGGGGTGGGGGTGGCGTGGGAGAAGAGGGAAAAGCTAATAGGCTTTTACCTAGTTAGTAGGTTTAGGGGAAAATTCTTTCTGTCTTCATTTGAAACAAAAGGTAAATCCTATGTTCAAAACTCTTTCTATTTGGAAGTAAAAAATTGGGATGACAAGAAAGTTTCAGAACAAGAGAGTATTTTAATACTTTGTTCATTTCATATTTATCACTAGCTTGTTTGCTAATTTTCATTTGCAAGAGGCAATTCTTCCAGCTAACTGGGTGCCTCAATGGGCCACTGATTTCTTTGAAGTGACAGTCTGTAAATATGCATAAAAAAGGGATGCAATTAGCGTGTGTGTGGTTCAGTGCAGCCTGATTCCATTGGCAAGTTTACCCACAGTGTTGATAAGCTACATTATCTAGAAAATTGGCCGCTGAAAAACAGCACCTCTGATTGCCAGCAAAGGTTCCAGATAACAGGGTGCTGAAGAGAAATATAATTGAGGTTGAATATATTAACCAAGGTGTCACATGCTCCTTAGAAGCTCTAATTTATCAGCATGTTGGAATTTTTATTAACATTTGGAATGCATTTCTACCACACTAATGAAGTGAAATTGGCAGTTCAGGTTTTAGTTATTGTCATTTCTGAGAAGTTAAATGTAATTTCTCGTTAGACACAGTTATGTAAATATATTTGTTCAGGGGCTGAAAAAATTATACATTTTGCAAAATACAAATATATTGTTAAGAGACAGTGTGACAAATCAGTAATGGCTCAAGTCCTGAAAAACAGCCACATATTTATGCACCATTTTGTGTGTTGCTGCTCTTCTTTGTGGGGGAATTTGAAATAAGCTTAATTTCATTAACTCTACAACTCGCTCACCATTGTGAAAAATGGTTAAAATTAGCCACTGTTTTAGTAGGCCAGCACATCTAAAAGGATTTTATGATTAAACTTTTTTTTAAAAATGAAAATGTGCCCAAATTATAAAGTGAATTAAGTGTGGTGGAAGATGCCTGCTTTTTTCTCTCCTCTATTCTTCTTGAAAAAACCCAGAACTTCTGTTCATTTTCTAATTCTGATGAATAGGTTTTGAAAGACATTTGTTAACAATAACATTAATTTCTATCTACTAGAAATAAATAAGGATGGGTAAACTTATTATTTTGGGTTGTGTACCTGTGTGATAAAATTATATATATTTTAAAGCAAGAGAATATAAATTCGTGAACTTTGGGGTAATATTTCCTTAGGAATGGAAAGAGGGGGAGTGAGAGGTATCGGGGTAAACACATGGGCAGCTTTAGCTTTATAGTTTGTAAATTGAGTGGTGAATTCATAAGTGTTTCATTATTATAATTCATACTTTATATAGAGAACATTTATGTTTGTGTATATCATTTTGATAAAACAACATTTTTGAAAAGAAAATAGCTTGATTTACATTGACACATTTTGTTTTATTTTTCCATGGAGATGATTACAAATAGCAGTCCAGGGCGGCTGCCGTGGCTCAGCAGGCAGAGCTCCGACCTGCCGTGTTGGAGGTCTGGAGTTCGATCCCTGGTGCCTCCTGCCCATATGCAAATTAAAAAAAAAAAATCTTAAAAAAAACAAAAAAACAAATAGCAGTCCACAGGGCACTGTGTGTTTGTTACATGCTTAATGTTAGTTAACTGCACGTATCTCTGACCTCCGAGAATGATGCCAGGATTTTTCTCCCATTAGTAATAGATATGGCCGTCACAAGGCTCCTGTGAGGTGAATGACCCATGTAAGTATCTTCTCAGCTTTCCCTTTGCATTCACCCCTTATGTGAGCCTACTGTTGTCCTATAGGACTCCTAATTTCATTCCTTCTTCTGCTGGTCATTACCTCTCTGGGTATTCCCTGACCCAATTCTTTATCTGTACTATAATACTTCTCTTTGTATCACCACGCAGCCTCCTGCCCTCAGCCGTAAACTTTGACACTATCACCTATTCCATTATGGGGGTGGGGAGAGAGGAATGGTGTTGCCTTTACCAGCAGCAACTTCTGGTTGGAATTGGGTTTGTCACTCCAAGTCTCACACCTGTTGGACAGGTAGTCTTATGCCTTGGTTCAACAAGGCATTTCTTAGGTGCCCTGTGTAGTAGATCTGGTGAATTGTCACTTGGTCTGTAGTTTCACCCTTCTTCCAACCTGTTTCCCTAAGGGTTACGGGTTGGGAAGCTAAATTCTCTAATCCCAACACTCTTGCAGCTAGGGTTCTGGAAGAAAATTCTCACAAATGCATGCAGGTGCTCTTTGGGATATGGGAGTAAGGCAGGGGCATCTTCCTCTGGCTCAAGCTGTTGCTGCTGGTAGGCACAAGCCTGAAGGTGTTGATTTGTTTGTAGCAGTGTTCTAGTGCCATTCACTAACTTCCTGAGTGTTTGGTGGCTGTGATGGTGGCTCTGATCTTGGATCTTGCCTACATCAGCGTGTCCTTGAGTTCAGCAGTGGTGTGAGCAGCCTCTGAGTTTACCCCTTTTTAAGCAAGGCAGATGTAGTAGCTTCCCAGGACCTTCTGACAATTTTGTTCAATGTATTAAATCTCTTTTTAAATCTCCTTTTGCATAAATACTTTCTGTTTTAAACAACGGAACCCTGATCAATCTGCCTGTAAATCTGGTTTGGGTAAGTTAGTAACAGGGTCAAGCCAAGAGGGAGGTAAGAGAGGGACCTGGGGCACACAGTGTATGGAAGTGCTCACTTTCAGGGTCATTGTGTACTAGGCTCCTCTCTCGCTCATCCTAGTCGTGGCCCTGCTCAGTAATTAAACATGACACTACAGCAGGGGTTGACAGAACATAGCCCAAGAGCTAAATCTGTCCCCATTACCTATTTTTGTAAATAAAGTTTTGTTGACACATGGTTGCACCCATTCTTTTATGCATTTGTATAGCATAAAACACTATCTTGTTGTATAGCATTGTGGCTATACCTTAATATGTGGGGTGAGACCACCTGAGATCAAATGTTTGGGTCCCTGACTAAGTTTTTTATTCTTAATGCAGAGGTGAGCTGGGGACCAGCTGTCACTGGCTTGTGAGAGCTGATCCAGGGCCTCTCTTCCCAGTGTTCACTGATCATGTTGGTAGTTTGAAATTGGCCATGATGGGAGTATTTACTCCAGGAAAATTAACTAGGAGTATTTACTCCAGGAAAATTGACAAATGCTATAAATAGAGCCCCTCCCCCCCAGAGGCATTTACATGCACATGACTTCCTCCATAAGTATTCATTTCTTTTTCTTAAAAATGATGTAGTAGGTGCAGTTGGTGCCCCATACAGATCTTTTCTGACCACTGGAGCATCTAGCCCCCAGCTGCTGTGAGTTTTGCAGCCAACAACTTACATCCATATCTTCCTCAGCAAACAGCTAATAACTTGCTAATATGAAGAGTACAAAGCCCAGAGCCATGCTGTGGTATAATTTATGCTCCATGATGCTGCTCCTGCTGTGGATCAGACCAAAGCTAGACTTTGTCTGGGACCACATTCTTTTTGTTGTTGTTGTTAGAATGTAGATGTGTGCATTTATTTATTTATTTATTTATTGTATAGTATAATATATATACAAAGCAGAGAAATAAAAAAGCAATAGTTTTCAAAGCACTCTTCAACAAGTGGTTACAGGACAGATCCCAGAGTTTATCATGGGCTACCATACCATCCTCTCATATTTTTGTTTCTAGCTGTTCCAGAATATAGGAAGCTAGAAGGCTTAAATGCTTTTTTATCAGCACAATAGACTTTTTTCCTTCTTTTTTTTGTGAGCAATAACATTATATACAAAAAACTATAAATTTCAAAGCACAGCATCACAACTAGTTGTAGAATATATTTCAGACTTTGACATGGGTCACAGTTTCACAATTTTAGGTGTTTACTTCTAGCTGCTCTAAAATACTGGAGACTAAAAGAGATATAAATTTAATGATTCAGAATTCATATTCATTTGTTAAGTCCTATCTACTATGTGTAATTCCACCATCACCTTTGATCTTTCCATATATCTCTTTAGGGTTGTTTGGGTTATGGCAATTCTAAATTTTTGATATTGGAAGGGTCAGTCACTAATATGGGGTAGGGAGATGGAAATATCTGATGTTCTGGAGAGGCTGGGCTAGGTTTCAGGACTTATCTGGACCAGGGACCCATCTGGAGGTTGTAGGTTTCTGGCAAGTTACTCTAGTGCCTGGAACCCTTGTGGAATCTTATATATTGCCCTGGGTTTCTTTAGGATTGGTTGGAATGGTCCTGGTTGGAGGTTGGCAGGTAGCAAGGTCTACCTGAAGCTTGCGTAAAAGCCACCTCCATAGTAGCCTCTTGACTCTATTTGAACTCTCTCTGCCACTGATACTTAATTAATTAAAATTCTTTTCCCCTTTTAGTCAGGATGGAATTGTTGATCCCACAGTGCTGGGTCTGGATTCATCCCTGGGAATCATCTCCAACATTGCCAGGGAGACTTTCACCCCTGGATGTCATGTCCCATGTAGTGGGGAAGGCAATGATTTCACTTGCAGAGTTGGGCTTAGAGAGACTGCGGCCACATCTGAGCAACAACAGATGGGACCATATTCTTAATCTGCTCTTTAGCATTTATTATCCTGCTTCCATCTTTCCATTACAGGTTTGTCCTAAACATCTGGCCCCAGGATCTGGGCCAGCATGAGATGAATGAAGAAGCTAGGGCACAAAATTCAAGAAGGCACCCATTCTCAGGGTCAAAGAAATTGCACGACCCTGAGAATGAGTGCCTCCTAAAATTTTGCACTGTGGGTGCCTCACTTTCCTCACACTAGTCTGGACCCTGCTTATTCCAATAAATATAAGCAACAGGATCCCTGCTTTAGATTCTATTTCTAAGAAAACCAATATAAAATAAATGGAGGTAATGATACAATTTACCTAAATGAGGTAATTTATGGAAAGCACTTAGAACAGTGATTGAAACCATAATGGAAGGGTGGAAAATACATATTTAGAAAGGTAACTAGCTTTTGTGCTCTTCAGACCCCCACCCACGACCCATTCCCTGGAAATGCATCCTTTCCTATTGTCTTATTCAATTACCACTTCTTTTTTCTTCCTCAAGAAGAAAACCCTTACTGGTTGCACCATTCTCAATAATATTTCATGACTCTAAATTACACAGCCTTTCAATTCTTTGACTCCACTGTTTTTCAACCAAGTTAAGTGGGTTTTTTCTTTTCTTTTTCTTCCAGGTCTATGCATTTTTTACTTGTTATTTACATGATTTTTTACTTGACTAGATTGACAGATATAGTAAAATCAATATAATGGTATTGCTAAAGTATTCTGAGCTGCGTTTTAGAAAAAAAATACGAACTGATGGATTTGGTATGTGATTCTTGTACTTCCTATTGACTGTGCTAGGATCACCCAGAGCGTACAACTCATCCACAGCACAGGGAGGTGAATGCTTGAATATAGCCTATTTGTACTGCCTATAAAAGTTGTTTCTTTGACTTCCAGTGGGTTTTCAGTTGCTCTGTTGGTGGTACCAAAAGATATTTTAGCCAGTTCAGTTTAAGATATTGTTGTGGTCAATCTCAGCAACCTGTTTAATTTCTTCATAGTTGTCATCATTTCTTATATTTCTCTAATTTATTTGATTATTAAAAGAAAAAATCTTTCTCCCTCGTAAGACTGTAAACTCCATGAAGGTAGGCTTTTTTTTTTTTTTAACTTTTTTTATTGTGAAAAAATAATATATATACAAAAAGAGCACTAAATGTCCAAGTGCATTTTAACAAGTAGTTATACAACAAATTTTAAAGTTTGGTATGGGTTAGGGTTCCATGATTTTTCATTTTTTCTTCTACCTGCTACAAGACACTAGAAACCAAAAAAAAAAAATCAATGTATTGATTCAGCAGTCATATTCATTTGTTAAATCTTATCTTCTCTATTCTACTCTTCCTTCTCTCTCTTTTTGTTTTTTGAAAAATAACATATATACAAAAAAGCCATGCATTTCAAAGTATTATTGCAACAATTAGTTTAACAATAGATTTCAGAGTTTGGTGTGGGTTACAATTCCACGATTTTAGGTTTTTATTTCTAGTTGCTCTAAGGTACTGGAGACTAAAAGAAATATTAATATACTGGCTCAGCACTCATACTCATTTGTTAAATCGACCTTCTCTGTATAACTTCATCATCACCTTGGTCTTTCTCTCACTCTTTAGGGGTATTTGGGCTATGGCCATTCTAACTTTTTCAGGTTGGAAGGGGCTGTTGATAATATGGGATAGGGGAATGGAATGAGTTGATATTCTGGAAAGGCTGGCCCTTCTGCATTTCAGGATTTTTCTGGTCCAGGGACCCATCTGGAGGTTGTAGGTTTCTGGAAAGTTACCCTAGTGCAAGGAGCTTTTGTAAAATCTTATATAATGGAAGGTAGGCTCTTGACTATTTCTTCCCTTTGGTATCCAGTCAGCTTAACACCAGCAGGCACACAATGAATATATGTTGCCGTGACCAACAGAACAAATGAAATGTGTAGATTTTCCAGGGCTAGTGTATTGTGGTATAGTGTGTGCTCAATACATATTTTTAGAGTAAGTGAATGAATGAAGGTACTTAAGAAACTTTCCAGCATGAGTTGCATGAGGCCAGGAGCTTCTCTTACTAAGTTGTATGTATTGTACTTTTCCATATATATATTCATGGGTCTTTTTTCTGAAATTAGTTTTCATGTGGAAAATACAGAAATTATACCACACCTAAAATTGGGAAGACACCGTCACCATTTCTTGACTTCAGATAAAATCACATCATAAAAGAGAAAAATGAATTTAGGGTAAGGATTACAGCCAAAATGATTAGTGTAACAGTCAAATGGCTTTATGGATTGAATCAAAGAGATGGTTCACCTCTCTGGAATTCTTCTGCTGTGAAGACGTAGTGTTGTTACTTTGTATCAGTAGGGCCTGATTTGACTCTAACCTAACCATTGAAACAGAGAACTGGTGTTGAAGATGTTAGCCAAAGCTGTCCTAGCATCAGCTATGTTTTCAAACTGGGTTCCTTGGAACCCCAGGGGTTTCCTCGGAGCCGCCCTCAGAGGCTGCCTACCAGTGGTGTTCAAGGAGCTGGACAAGGCAGGTGTATATTAAAGCAGTCACCTTGGCTTAACTGAGAACAGTTGTTCTATCTGTTAATGTAATAAGTACCTTCTTAAGATTTAATGTACGGGGCGGCTGCCGTGGCTCAGCAGACAGAGCTCCGACCTGCCGTGCTGGAGGTCGGGAGTTCGATCCCTGGTGCCTCCTGCCCATATGCAAATTAAAAAAGAAAAAAAAAAACTTTTAAAAAAAAAAGATTTAATGTATGGATTCTGAAGATCCTTTGGGGTAGTCAGACTGAGAATTAAATTAGAATTGCAGACTCCAGAATCAAACCACATGGTCCCATGTAGTCTTTGCAGAGTACTGAGATAATTTAACTTTCTGAGCAGATGACTTTATTCTATTGGTTTATTGGTTTGGTATTGATAAAATAGTATCAAAACAAATATCCCTCACCAAAATACACACAAACACTCAAATTGCTCTGGGCCTAACTGAGAAGGCATGTTTAGGAAATACTTCATGTGATGTTATTGTTTGTATTATTTGGAAAAAATAAGTGATTTAAAATTTGAATTTATGCTTCAACTTTTGCTTCTATTGGTAAACAAGATTATGTTATTGCCAGTATGTTTGCTATGCCTCAGAATTTATTCACCTTTATATCCAAGGCTCCTAGTGATGTTGTCTCTAGAACAAAAGTCCATTCATCCATCCCCTTATACTTCAAATATTTATATGCCATGCACTGGCAACCAAGATAGACTGATTCCTGCCTTCATGAAAGTTACATTCAGCAGGAAGAGATGGAGACCAAACCAGTAATTACCTAACAAATAATTTCAGTATAGTTGTCTTGAGTATTGATAACAAAAAGGTACATTGTCTTTAAGAGCATTACCAGCAGGAACTAATCTAGACCAGAGGTGCAGAGCAGCAGATAGGGAGCTTTTCTGCAGAAATGTCATTTAAGCTGGGATTGGAAGCTTAGACAGGAGTTGGGTTGAATGTTAGCAGGAAAGGTGGCTTGGGAATGAATCCTTATTGCTTAAATCTGTCTTTCTTCTTATAAAATGGACACTTGAGCTACCTTGGTTTCTAGTCCTTTCTGGTCTTCACCCACACTCACTTGCCAATTCTTAAAGGGTACATAGCACAGTCCGTGGAAAAAATTGTGGAGCAGTACACATTTTTTAGAATCCCGGCTCTGCTCTTTGCATAGCTGTGTGTTTTGGGGAAGTTTTCTTATTTTCTCTGAGCCTTTCCCCTCATCTGTGGAAGGGACTTTCTGTGGGGAGGAATAACAATTGTCTTCATAATGGCAAACACAGCTATAGCGCCTACCATGTCCTTAGTTGGCATGTTACTCATTTAATCTTCCCAAGAGCCCTACAAAGTGGGTGCTGTTGTCTTCATTTTTCAGAAACAGGCAAAGAGGTTAACTAATTTGCTAAGGTCACACTGACTGCAAGAGATGGAGCTAGGATTCAAATCCAGGTAGTCTAGCTCTAGGGTCTGTATTTTTAGCCACTGAGTTTTGACTTGTAAAAACAGCTGGCCAAGTGTGCCCCCCAACCCCCCACTCCCCCAAAAAAGGAGCTGAAATGCTTTTTCACTGTCATCCCTTGGCAATGGGCAGATGTAGGACTCTAAAGATCTTTGTGGATCTATTAGATGCCTCAGGAGCACAGGATTCATTGGAAGAAACACCATTTGCTTTTACTAAAGAGCTCAGGATTGTGATTATTTGTTGGAATTGGTACCTTGAAAGGATTTTATTGTATTCCATTTGGTTTTCATTCTGAGGCTACATGTGACTGTAACATAAATAGTTGCGGAGGGATATCATTACTCTGAAGTTTAAAGTTTACATGTTAGCTCCCTGTCTTTACAGCAACGGCTGTGGTCCATTTCCCTTTTTCTTGCTTAAGCTAAGATGAGGACTCTGGAAAGTCATCCTCATCCACAGATAGCCATGGCTTCTAGCAATTAAGGGAAGGGCTGAAGTTGTCTCTTCCTACTCTGTGCCATGTTATAGCCATCACGTCTTGCCGTGCCCTGTCTCCAAAGAGCAGAATCAGGACCTTAAGTTATAAAAGCTGCCCTCTCAAAATTTCTGGGTTTCTTTGGATGCTTTTTGGTTTGAGGGCATCAAGGTGGTGATCTCTTTCAAAGCCTCTGCTCTTGTACTTCTTGCTGCCTTCTTCCCTGAAATCTTTACCTGAAATCCAAGCATGACTCAGGTTTTAGTTCTACCTATAATTTCTGGAATATACTCTTCCTTGACTTCCTTAACCTTCCTTGTATTTCTAACAGTGTGTTTTTGTATGTATACAGTGTGATTATTTATATATATATAATATTTTTATATCATTAGTTTTTTTTCTACCATTTAATTTGCTTTAATGTTTCTTCACAAATGGTGAAAAATAGTAAAGTACAGACAAGAATAATCATAATGTTATGACCAACATTATAAATATGGAATTATAAATTTAAAACATTTTCTGGTTTAAAAATAAATCTGCTAGTCAGTGCAACTCTGCGGGGTCTCCATGTCCGTAGGGCCAGTCTCAGCATTCCTGATGATGCTTACCATTATCCTTTTTCCAGGTCCTCCACAGCCACCTCTTCTTCCTCCTGTCTGTTTCATCAAAGGTCCAGAAGGACCCCCAGGGCCACCTCGTCTTCCACCACCAATGCCACCTCTGTCCATGCCCTGGCCACCATGGAAGCCACCTCTATCTCCATCACGGTCACCTCTGAACATTCCACCAGGACCACCTCTTCCTCCCTGCATGCTTCCAGGGCCACCTCTGCCATGGTCACTACCTGGGGGTGGAAATGGTGGTGGGAGGAAGCGTTCAGACCTAGGAGCCTTACACTCATTACATTCTGACCTCCAGGTGAAGTTTTGGTTTCCACATTCCAGATTGGGGCACTGCCAGTCTCCAGCTCGGTGCTGGACATTTCCTCCTCCAAATGGATTCCCTCGGGAACCCTGGGGGCCTCTTGGGGGGAAGCCTCTGCTATCTCCTCCATGGCCTCCTATGTGACTCATTGGTCCTCCAGGACCTCCTGGGCCCCCTGGACCTGCACCGAATGGGGGCAGCCTCTCTTTGCCCTCAGAGGATGGCATACCACCTCACATGCTATTCACTGGAGGCTTCTACTGTGTGAGAGAGACTTTAAGTTTGCTCCCTTGAAAATCTTTCCCATCAGACCACTCCATGGCTGCCTTGGCAGTTGGTGGATCTTCATATGACATTGTGGCATCGCCTTTGGGCTTTCCTGTTTCCCTGTGCAGGTAGATGTTGATCGTGGGTTGCCAAGTTCTCTTGTTCATGTTCACAGCCCCACCCTGCTTATAGAAGTCTGCCAGGTCATCTATAGTCATGTTGTCATTTAGTCCTTATATATAAATTCCAGTGCTATAAGAGTCTTCATCTGGATCTACAGGTGAGCCTGGATCTACAGGTGAGCCTAGATCTATATCTGGTCCTTCATCCATGGGTCTATCAGACCTACTGAAGCCACCTTGCTCTCTAGCACCCACTCCACTGTATCCTTCTCCCTGCCCACCTCTGCTCATGCCTCCATGATCAAATCCCCCTCTTCCCCTGCCCCGGTTATCAGGGCCATTAATGCTCTAATTCTGTCCTGGTCCAGAAAATCTTTCAGACCCCTGCCCATGAACACCCATGCTATGGGGGTGGTCCTGTTGGAGTGAACTCTGCTGCCCGTAGCTGCTGCTATATTGGCTAGATTGACTTGGAGCTTAGCTGTAGGATCCAGTTTGTGGGGGATAACTAGTGGGAGGCAGCTGTCCATAGCTGCTCTGTTGATCATAGCTACTCTGCTGTCCATAGCTGCTCTGCTTCCCATAGGTGTTCTGCTGAGAGTAACTGCTCTAATCATAACTAGTTGATTGTGTAGAGGAATAGTTGGTTGGAGGATAGGATGGAGGTATGGTCACTGGCTGTATGGGGTAGCTCCCAGATACCTGAGGATAACTGTAGTTACTCTGTCCGTATCCTAGGCTGGGCTGGTTGTAACCTTCTATGCTAGACTGAAGCTGACTAGTCTCAGTAGGCTTGCTACCATCCTGTAGTCTTGCAGGTCCAGTGGCTGCTGGCTGCTGCCCATAGTTTGGGTAAGCAGGCTGAGTGCCATAAGCAGACTGAACTACATGGGAGGCCTGTGTGGTGGTGACTGTAGGAGGCCAAGTGTTGGTATTATAAGCACAAGTGCCAACCCCCTAGACAGGCTGACTGCAAGCCTGTGGGGCCATCGGAGTATTATAGCCAGTAGGAGGCTATCCATAAGAAAACACATAGGTGGTCTGCCCACAGGTTGCAGGGGTCTGAGCCTGGGAATAGCTGAAATCCGTGGGCTGTCCGTAAGTTCCATAATTTCATTGCCCATATACCTGGGTGGTCTGTGCATATCTGTGAGTTGGTTGGGTGGTATAAGTACTGTAGCCCTGCTGGGCTACAGTTTGGCTGTGGTGTTATCCATGGATGCCATTTTTCTCCTTCCTATTATCATTAGTTTCTAAAATCTGGTTTTTTCCAGTGAAGATATGAGCTATATCTCAAGTAGGTGCTCCATAATGGTGGTGGCGGTGGTGGTGGGGTTTGAATGAGTGGAGATGAGTAATGCTAACATAACTATTTTCCTAGTTTTAATCATTGTAATAATCCAGGTATAACCATGTCCTTGAAATTTAGTGTGAGATATACCAGAATACAAACTTCAAATGGATTCTATTCTCTATCACATCTTCCACCTTGGCATGTATTCATCAGGTTGGACCATTACATGCCTGTTGCTCACATTTTGTATTGCTTTTCAGTATGCAATTCATAAACAATCTTTAGTGGAGGCCTTGAGAACTCATCCCAAACCATTTTTTCCTGAAGATTATTTGTTAGGGTTTACCTATTGCCTGCCTCAGCTTTTTCAAGAATCATGAAAGGGAAAAGTGGTGAATGAGAATAGATTTGAAACAGAAACAACCATTGCAATTGACACTAATTAGCCGAGTTGAGAAAATCTTTTATTAGGAGTGTTTAGATCATGCAGTCTGATACTTCTTAGAAGGAGGAAAAAGTGGCCTCTGAACCATTTAATGAAATTTCAGGAGATGGTTTTCCTGCACCCTTTCTTGGAGGAGATATTGGAAGTAGAGAGGATGTATTTGCTCAAAATTAGAATAACAGAAAAGGTGTTGAGGGCCTTCTAATTTTGTGAGGGTCCACATTTCTCAAGGTCCCTGACCCCTGTAGCTGGTTGCTCAATTAGGCAGCTTCTTGAATTACAGAACTTTGCCCCCTTGTTAATTCTGTATTTTTAAATACAGATTTTTTTCTGTATTTAAAGACTGACAGTTTATCAGTTACAAATAACCATAGCAACTACAAAATGAGCCAACATTTATTGAGCACTTTCTGTGTTCCAGGCACATTGCATGAATGATTTTATTTAATTATCAGAATGATTCTATGCGGCAAGTACCATTATTATCCCCAATTTACAGATAAAAATGGAACCAGAATAGAGTTAACCAGCTAGATTGATATGTAATGAATTTGTAGCAATGGGTCATAAATTTATCCCTCTTAGACAAAATGTGTGCATTATAATAACATGTACCTGGAAACAAGGTGTATTACCTCAAGACTGGGTCTTGGTGGGGTCCTGGGGAGAAGTTGGTGAGAGGGTAGGGGAGGTTAGTTACTGTGTTAAGAGAAAAGTCATACTTGAAGAAAGGATAACTTCTGATGCCTCTCCAATCAAACCATGGAGTGGATACCTTTTCCAATTATGTGTATGTCTGAACTTCCTAATTCAAAGCGTTTTTGACAGCAAGGAAGAGTGAATAGTTTCTCTGTTTAATAGCCTTCTCATTGGTAAGATCTGACTTCTTGAAAGGCCATGCAGGACTCTGTTTTGTGTTCTTTTTGTTATTGTTAAGACGACTTTATTGCTAGCCAGGATGTTTTATTGCCACTCATGACATTGAGACAAATGTAGGGTAGCCAGTCCAGTAAGACTTGAGCATTTCTAAGTTTCAAGGCATCCTTAGTTTTCTATATTTCCTCTGTTTGGGAGTGGTGAGTAGGGGTTACTTTAATTTGGATTGGTTTCCTAATTTGATTGTGTTTTCAGTTACAGAATTTACATTAAATTCACACTTGGGGACCTGATCCTAGTATATTGAATGAAGTCAAACTTCTACCTCCACTTCCCCAATTCTTACTTCTACCAAATTTTATAAGTAAGTGCTGTATTTCTTCCTCAATTTGAAGAGTACAATGATAATTTTGTTAATATTTAACAATCATACTATCTTGTCCATTGTAATTGGACCCAATATAAGCACAAAGAATTATGCAGTGTCAGCTTTCTTCAAAGTCCATAATACTGTATCAATTTCACAATCTAGTTCCTCTCAAATAAAGAAAGTTCTAAAGTGAAAGGTAGAGCAGTTGGACCAAGTTCTCTTGTACTGAATGAGAGAGTTCTTTAAAGAAGTCATGAATTGAGAACTAGTGAAACCATAATTATGGCCTATGGCCCCAGGGGTCCTGTTAAGACCTTAAGAAAGAAAACTATTAAGAACTCCAGTTGGCTTATGAACATCTAAGAATTGACTCTGGATTCTTAAAAGCATCCCTTTTCAAATAAGAGTTTACCATGGCAGGTATATTATTTCCAAAACCCTTCTGAGAAATTCTTATTGCATGTGGCAGATCATTTCAACAAAAGGTCAGTCTCTTATCACTAAAAATAACATTGGAGAAAACAAACTTTCTTCTAACAAAGAAAATACCCTCATGAACCTGGCTCAGGGACCATGACTTGTCTTCCCTCTCCTCTCACATTTCCATATGCTGTGGTTATACTTGTTAACTCTGTTTTGTGGATACATGACTGTCCTTTTTGGGTACACCAGTCACTTTATCTTCTGCCTCCTGTGTGAACATTCCTTTCCCTTATTTTAACCACGACAAATTTGGGTGTTTTCAAAAGGATCTATTACTCAGAAACTAAAGTGAAAAGAAAACAAATGCAAAGACAGAGAACGAGATGAGCTTGCACTGACCACATTCTTATCCTAACGTAGTTGATGTCTAACAACCTACTGGGTTTGCTGTTAAAGCTTACCAGACACCCTACCCCTCCATTTCCCCACATATTTAGCCAGTCTGGGTTGGATGCTATAACAAGTACCTTGGGTTGCTGGCCTAAAGTAGTTTTAGTTTAGAGGCTCTGCCAGGCCTGGTGAGATTTGCTGTCTCTCCTAGAAATGGTTTCTTAGAATTCTGCATATTTAGCCTCCTAAACTGTGTTGTTGCACTATGTCATTCTTGAATTTTTCAAACGTCCTTGCTTGAGTAGGCTTTCTGTATAATTTGTTCCTTTAATGATTATAACTAGGTCTAAATAGGTTTAACATTTATTGAATACTCACATGTGCAAAGCACTGTGCTCAGTGTTTCCCACATGCAGGTGCTCATTTAATCCTCATGACAGTCCCATAAGACATTGTTAGTCCCATTTAACTGAAGGGAAAAACTGAGATGGAAAAAAAGTAAAGTAACTGGCCTGGTATTACAAAACTCCTGTCTAAGCTTGTATTCAAACCCAAGGCTGTTTGATTCAGAAATCCATGCGTTATATAACCTCTCTCTTTGAAATTGAAAAACTCCTTCTTTGAGCTTCAGGCTACCTTTAATTGGTCTTTGCCTTTCTCTTAGATGACTCAGGAATCACTAACTTGAAGTTTTCCCCTTGCACTAATCTATTTCTCTGCTGTGTTGTTTATCTGGAATATTCACAATGGCTATGGTTAAAGGATGGTCACCTTGCTTGGCCAAGGCCATCTCCATAACCTCTGACTCTGGGTCTCAAGCCTGGGCCCATAAGATGTCTGTCTATTCCAGAATCCTATCTACAAATACATATTCAATTTGATGGAAAATGAACTTTAAAAGTTTACCGTAAAAAACACAACAAAAAAGTTTACCATAAGATACAAATGTATATTTTAGGAGAAAGAGCCAGTGCCACCAATTTAGATAAGTGTTACCTACCATCGTAGGGTCTCAGTTCAAAACCTTTCTCTCTGTACACACACTTGCATAAATCGATCTCAAATTTGGATTTGAAATGAAATAGTTCTATTGGCTTGAAAATCCTATGGAGTTTTTCAAATGGAGTGAGCCTACTGACTTCCAAGTCAGGTAGCCAAGCATGTTCTTCTCAGCAAAGTTGATACCTGAGTTATTTCCTCACTCAGCGACTTTCCTATTTAAGAAATAGAGTGAACTGGGAAAGGCATCAACTTTGCTATCATCAGAACTGTCTAACGACTGAGGGGAATGTTCCAGTAATGATCAAAAGAGAACCGTGGACACTTCAGCTTCTACAGCAGATAAATGCTATAGCAGGTCATGCTGTAAAGGAAGGCGGTATATTTATAGATCAACAGATGTGCTTGATGAGTGCATTAGGGAGAGGAGCATATGTCAGAAACCTAACTCATTTTGATGTAAACAAAAATGGGACTTTATTGTCTGACAGTACTGAAAGATCTAGGGGATAGTGTTATTCTAAGCATGGCTGAATCCAGGAGCTCAAATGATGTTGTCAAAATTTGCTATCTTTTCATATTTTCAGTCTGTTTTCCTCTGTGCTAGTTTTATTCTCAGATAGGGTCTCTTCACTTTGGCCCAAATGCTCTAGGTGTACAGTGTAGAATTCATGCAGCCCCAGGAAAAAGAAAGCTTTTCTTCTAATGCCTACAACAGATATCCAACAATAGTCATGCTTGGGTCGCATACTCATTGTTGACCCAGTCTCTTTGGCTAGGATAAGTGTATTCTGATTAGCCAAACATGTACATGTCCAGTCTTGGAACAACTAAGGAAGCCATATGGACTGAGTATATAATAGGTCATTTCAAGGGAAAATTGAGATGATATTACAAGAAGGAGGAGAAATGCAAAAATAACAAATCTTTACCATAGTGCATCCTTAACAGAATTAGTTCATAATAAATGTACTCTGTGAACCAGAGTAAACAAAAGTGTTTAATATGCATCAACATACAATAATGCTGTGAGGTAGGTACAATTATTATCAGCAAACTGGATAGGAAAGCTGTAAAAACAGTGGTGAAGTAATTTAGCTGAGGTTACTCGGCTTGGGAATGATGAAGTATTCAAAACCAGAAAGTCTGTGATGCTAACTGCTTCACTATCCCAAGGTGGGGTGGGGATGGTTTATAGGCCGACAGACTGGGGTTTGACTCACAGCATGAGCACCACTTTCAGTGGGATCTTGGCTTGATGCTTTTAAGGTATTTAGGTCAGGGCAAGACACATGGATGTTCTTAAGAAATGTAGCATTATTATTACTCATAATACTAATCATAATTTATGCAGGATTTTAAAACATATATTTGCTCAGGTGCAACTTTTACTCTCATGGGTCAGTTTTCATAGGCTTAGTGGAGAACTTTGCTTTCCCAGCCCTTTCTCTCCCTTGGGGTCCCACTTGGCCTCCTTTGATGGAGTAAATGCACCTCTATTAAGTAGATGGCTGAGTGAACGTCCCAGCTTTGCTGGCCATACTTTTCTTAAGTGATTTATAGGAAGGGAGTATCCCATAATAATGACAAATTGACAGTAACTATTGATTAAATTATTTCCTAGCCTCTTTTCCTCTACTTTCCTCATTAGTTAAATATGAACACCTCAGAGATAAATGTAAAAAGGTGAAAGGAGGTGAGTTGGGATAGGACTGACTTTTTCTTTTTAAGGAAAAAAATTGTTTTCTTTTGTTAAATTCCTATCTTCCTAAAAGATTAAGGGAAGAGAAGAAGTTTAGATTACCCAATTACTAGCAATAAATTATTTTCTTTACTCGGGGACATATGAAAGGCTAGGATGGCAAATACCATCTGAGAAATGTTCTTTTTATTTTGGTAGTACAGCAACTCCAGAAAATAGGTTAATTGGTTCAGAGACTTGCTCTTACTGTTAATGGCATTTAGCTTGTGAAATTGAACAACTGCATCTCAAGACAGAATGTTCATAAAATCGATATTCTGGTTGCTAAGAGTGTGTTTTTAAGATATAGTTTGTATTAATTTATTCAAAGCCAGCTGGTGTTGTTCCCAATATAACCTGTAGGAGGAAACCTCAACCCATGTTGTGTCTGAAATAATCAGGTTTTCTGTTCTCTCTATTCAACTTTAATATTGTATCTAAGTTAGTACTTTTGATATTCTAAGTTTTTTTCCTTAACATTTATGTAGAACACCACATAATTGCAGAAAAGATAATAGTCACATACCCCAGGGCCTACTGTACACTTATGTTAAAAGTACAGCTTTTATTGGCAACTAAAGTAATAACCTTTCCATGTCAAATTGCTTTAAATTAAACTTAAAAAAAAAAAAACACACTGACTGATACCCACCCTTAGTAATTGTCAAACATTAGCATAATGTGGAATACTAAAGCTGGCTAAATCTTAGGTTTAAAAATAATTATTTACTTACATAAATTTGTACGCAGTAGCATATTATTAGAAATCCCTTTTCCCTCCTTCTAAAAACACAGGAATCAATGTATATGTTAATATTATACTTAGATTTGACATGTAAGTGCAACTGCAACTTATGTTAGCCTTTGAGAAAAGGTCTCATCTTATCTCTGCTCATCCATCCATCATAGATCACATACAAATGGGGGGACCGACATTTTAGATAGCTTTGAGAATCATACCTTATGTTGGATGACCTAACACATGACCTCAGTGGGGGAAATGTACAAATCTATTTTTGATTAATGCTGCAACATGTCACAGTCTGCAAAATTTCCAGCCATTTCAAGGCACTTGGGGGTGAAGATCCTAAATGATTGTGTGTGTGAAGCCCTCAGGTGTAGATCACTGCAGCCTTTTACCCTGGTGCATGTTTTCTGGGACCTTTCTCTACATAACCATGGAGCTTTCGATTAAAATAAGCCCGCAATTTAAAAAAAAAAGGGATTCCTTCGGTTTGCCAGGTCTGTCCAGAGATTGGGTAACACCTGGGCATATCTGCTAGCTACCTGGTGCCATGCCTAATTAAACACTGGAACAAATTTTGCCAACTTTTATGCACAATGCTAACTTAAAGTGCAACTTTATCAATAGAGAATGACTTCTTGCTCACAGATTTCACAAAATCCCGCTCATAGTTACCTTCCAAATTTGTTCTTGAAAGTAACCACTTCATATATTGAAGAATGCTGACATATACATTGAGGCTAATAAGCAAGAGGGCATAACGAGACTGTTATGTAGTGGAAAGGTCCGGCAATTTCATAAACCAAGAGCAAGGTACAAATATTTAAAGATGCCACCGTAAAGCAGAGACTCAGAAGAAAAGCTCAGATGCTGAAGCAGCCTTCATCACCCTAGCTGTATTGTCCTAAAATTTAGAAGCCATGAAACCAAAAATAGTTTAGGATGGTACACACGGGATTATCAGGAAGAATAATATTCTTTCAGTAATGTGGGAAGGAGCAGATCTTCAGTTGAATTCTAGTTGCCTACATTCTGAGACCCCTGGCTGCCATATTTTAGTTCATGAAAAACGTAAAAGCAATTAGAGCATTTTTGTTTTTGCTTTTTTTACTTTCTTCTCATTAAGCCTGGCACCATAATATTCTAGGAATACAAAAGTAAAGATTTGGGCTCTAGCCCTAGGCCTCCACTGTGTTAATTTACCTTGGTCAGGAAACTGAACCTTTCTGGTCTCAGTTTGCCCATCTGCAGAACTGGGACAGTAATACCTGCTCTGAAATTAAATGATGAAATGAGAAACTCACCCTTTATCCTGTTGGCACTCATCATAGTTGCTGAGCACATAATAGGTGCTTAATACACATTGGATTGATTGTTTATGTTTTTAAATAACCTCTTCATTTAGCATTTCACTTTCTCTTCTCCTGAATGTGCTTTTGTGTGTACATATGCCCTTATGCCTTTCGCTTTGTGGAAGGGGAATCTGAGACTGACAAGTTTAATGATTTGTTTTATACAACTCTTAGAGGATCTCTGGATAAGCAGTCCAGTGCTCTTTACTCTAGTGTTTTTCAGACTTTGTTCTGCAGGTATGCACCAGGGCTCCCCAAGGGATATTCCTGGGACAGGAGCAGTGGGAACAAGGGGAAGAGCAAAGGAGGTGGGTAATCTGTGGCATAATTCTTTATTGAGCCTTGTTATTCCAAGTCTTCACCTGTTCCGCATCTCTTCCACTAGAATGTGAGACTTGAATAGCTAAGGACTTTCTTTTTTCTCTGCCCTCCATCATGTTTTCAATTTCTATTTCTCTCTCTCTCTCTCTCTTTAAGCATTCTTTTCCTTTATTAGAGAAGTTGTGGGTTTACACAATAATCATGCATAAAATATAGGATTCCTATATAATACCTGTAATGGTTGGGTTTTGGTGTCAACTTGGCCAAGTAATTATGCCCAGTTGTTTGGTCAGACAAGCACTGGCCTGACCATTGTTGCAAGGATATTTCATGGCTGTTTGATAAGCCAGAAGCTGGTATATTAAATCGTAAATCAGTTAATTGCATCTGTGGCTGATTACATCTGTGATCAACTAAGGCATGCCCCCCCCATGAGATAATCCAATCAGTTGCAGTCTTTTAAGGAAGAAGAGACTCTTTCTGCCTCTTCAGCCAGCAAGCCTCTTCTGTGGAGTTCATCCAGACCCTTCATCCGAGCCGCCAGCTTCACAGCCTGCACTACAGATTTTGGACTCTTCCATTCCCACGGTTGTGTCTTCCATTCCTACCTTTATAAATCTCATATTTACAGCTCTCTCCCATTGGTTCTGTTTCTCTAGAGAACTCTAGCACACTACCCTATTATTAACATGTTAACATTTGTTGCAATTGATGATAGCACATTTTTATAATTGCCCTATTAACTAGAGTTTATGGTTTAACTTAGGATTCACACTCTATATGGCATAGTTCCATGGATTTTATTTTTGACCTTCTTTCATGATTAGCATTCACTAAGGCATACTCATAATAATGCATACTTTTGGAGAACACACAGCATGTCAGGCAATGTGGTAAGTATCTTATATGGATTCCTTCACTTAATTCTGACAACAGCTTTATGAGGGAAGTAACTATTATGCCCATTTTGCGGGTATGGAAATTGAGGCTAGTAGAAACTAGAAGCTAGAGAAATGCTCTAGACCATAAGACTCCAGAGAATTGTGCTACCTTGGATTACATTGACTTGGATTGTTAATCTTTCTGAAAAAATGAGGTGGTTTAGTGGTTTGGAGACGACTAGGTAACCTGCTTTTTGTTAGACCTGTGCCATGACCACCTCATGAATGAAAGAAATTTCCTCTAAGTTCATTCTTTTTTTATTGAGTGTACATGGGCTCCTCTGTGGGTGATATTCAGGAATGTCCTTGACAAGAGAATGCAGGGGTCAAGTTTTGGTTGTGGTACACCAAGAAGTCCTGAGATATTTGTGGAAGAAAAAAAGTTGGACTGTGAAATTGTATATATCCCAGGTGACAGGCCAGTGTGGTCAGGTTCTGGTTCTTTAGTTTAGAGATGCAACTGAGATTCCGAAATACTACTGAAGAGAGTTTTTGAAATGATGCCTGGGGCAAAACCATAATGGCCCATTCACTAACATAAAAAAAAAAAATCTGTTTTCTAAAAACCAAAGCTATTTGACTTTGAGTGGTTGAAGTCCTCAGTCAAAGCCCTTAGCTGCCTCTGGAGGATGTTTTATGTTTTGTGACCACTAACCTTCTGAGGTAAGGCTTCTGTGTTTTATGTTGTGACATATGGGGAAAATACAAATCTGACTCTAGGAGCCAACTTTACTGAGGTGCTACCTTTGACTTCGGAAATCATGTAACCATCAGCCTGTAACTGGCACAAATGATATAAAATTAAAGTTGTACAAGTCTAAAATCTACAAGTTGTCCTTGATATTCCCTTATACCTCCCCTTATCCAATCTCTTAATTTTAATCTTCTAAATATCCCTTGATTGTGCCTGTTCCTCTCTATCTCTACCACCACCTCCTGTCTTTGTTTAGATCTCTCATAATCTCTTGCTTGAATTAATTTAATAACCTTATACGTCTATCCTTAGACCCCTTTCAATCTTGTCTACTCTAGAATCCAGAGGGATATTCTCAAAGTGCAAATGTGATCGTGTCAGCCTTACCTTAGCCCCCATAAAAAACTTCAAAAGCATTCCATTCAATTGTTCTTAAGATAAGGACAAAGCTCTTTACTATGGTCTACGAGGCTCTGCAATGCTTGGCTCCTTTTGATTTCTCTAATCTCTCCCCATTCTCTCAGCGTTACCTGTAATGGCTTTATTTAATCCCATCTGCTTTAAATTGTTCCTCCCTGCTGCAGGACCTTGGTTTTTGCTATTCTTACTGCCTGGAATTCCTTTCTTTCCCTATTGAATTCTTTACTCATCCTTCAGATTTCAGGTTAAGTGTCCCTTCTAACCTGACTAGGTTAAATCCCCTATTAGAGACTCTTTCAAGATCATACCCCTTTTCTTTGTAGTACTCATCGAAGTGTACATTTCACGTTTGGTAATGTGATAATAGCATCATGTTTGAGAAGTGGGTTCAATACCCAGCTCTGCCGTTTACCAGGAATGGGACTTGGGTAATCACTTGAATTGTCTTGGCTATACAATGTGGACAATGATAGTACTTAGGGATTGTTGTGAGGGCTAACATAACAAATATATAGAAAGTGCTTAGACTATTCAGTGTATATCACTGATAACATAGGTTATTAAAATTAGTTAATTAATTGTATTAGTTATCTATTGCTACAAAACAAATTACCATAAACTTAGTAGCCTAAAATAATACCCATTTTATTATCTCACAGTTTCTGTGGTCAGGAGTCCACACATGACTTGCCTGGATCTTCTGCTTCAGGGTCTCTCACAGGGCTGCATGTGGTCAAGGTATTGGACAGGGCTGGGGTCTTATCTGAAGGGTCAACTAGAGAAGAACTTACTTCTAAGTGTATGTGGTTGTTGGTGGGATTCTGTTCCTTTTGGGGGACTGATGGACTGAAGGCTTCAGTTTCTTGTTGACTGTTGTCTAGATTCCACCCTCAGTTCCTTGCCATGTTGGCTCTTCTACATGGCAGCTTTGCTTCATTAAAGCTATCAAGAGAGATACACAGTCTGCTAGCAAGATGAAGTAGCATCCAATGCATCCTAATCATGGAAGTGATGTCCTATTATTTTTGGTTAGAAGCAAGTCACAGATCCCATCTACACTCAAATGGAGGGGATTTTACAGGAGTCTACTAGGAGGCAAAGATCATTGGGGCTCATATCAGGAAGCTGCTTACCATATCACGTAAATTATTGTCACTGTTCACGTGGCTCCTGAACCATCCTGATAAAAGGTACTAGGACGCATGTATAGAATGTTTACCAAATCCTGTTCTATGCAACACTAGTATACTATGAGATGTTAGGTGGTGTCTGAGGTCTGGTAAATTTGAGAAATACTGGATTAAAGAAAGTAAAACTAGTTTGCAATATTTTCTGGACTGAAAATAACAATAAGACCTGTTAGCTTCCTGGAAGAACATATGCTGATATGGTTAATGAATCATAAAACATGTTGTTTTCCCCCCTCCACAGATCATCTCATAGCATCCCAGAACACAATTTGGGAAATGCTCATCTACATCTTGAGTGTAAGTTGCCACCCCAATACCAAAAAGCCATAACTATGGTACCTAATAGGTACTTGAAATGGGATGCATCAATGAGTTTAGAGTTTCCATGAAATTGCCAAAATTGTTAGTTCAAGTAGAGAAATAACAAAGTTAAGGTCAGTAGGGATGTGAGCCCTAGATGGCACTCATGACTTCATTTCTAGATTCATGGGTTCTTACCACCCCTTGAAAGCCTTACTCCAAGTGTATGCTCTTTTTCCAAAGGTAGGCTAGGCAAGGGAATGTAAATGAATCAGTATAAATGACTATTTGACACTAGGAAAACTACTTTCAAGAAATTTCTTTAACTGTCTTTATAAAGAGCATTTTCTGTATATTTCCATTGAATTTTATGACCAGATTTGCTGCCTTCCAGCGAAAACTCTAGTTTATTCCTAATAGACCCCAAATAAGCTTGTCTTTGTATTGGCAGGCATTTGGGTGCTAGTGTCAAAGTCACTTATTCTAAAGTGCTTAGAATTATTGTGGCAAATTGAAACTCCAAATACAATTTGTATCATTAACCTCTTAGGATTATATTTTTGACTTTCTCCTATGTGACAAATATCTGGTCACATATTCATTGTGAACCAGTGCTTAAAATGCATAATCCTCAAAGGTTACTTGCAATCATTTAAAAGACCCTATATTCATCTAAAAACCAAGAACTGGGAGATAAGGTTTAAGGGATGGCTGACTGGGGCACTGAAATAAACAAATCATTTCATAGTTCTTAAAATAAAGCACTTATGGAGCACATTTTTATCTACAAAGCTTGAGAAATGAATTTATTAATCCTCACAACATCCTCTATATTATTATCACTCCATGCTAAATATGGAGCAAAAGGTTGAAAGGTTAAATTAGCTCCCCCCCCCACCCCATAGGGAGCTTGGTATTACTTTTGAATTGGAATGAAGTTGTCTGTGTTCTCTAGCGTTAAGTTTTTGCCTTTTTTGCCAAATTTACCCACTTGTGGATTTTTTGGATATGATTATTTATAGTCAATTTTTTTACTATAAATCAGGTAAAGTCACCTCTTGTCTAATCCTTCTTGTAGAATATAGGGTTTGTGTGTTATTTCACTAATGGTAGGATTCCCTGCAGATTAAAAATGGTTTGGCTGCCTCCTGCCTCTCTCCTTTTCCTCCCCCATCCTGCTCCATTCTCTGTTCTGTTCTCAGAGAGCTTTCTTTTTAATATTTAAAATTTTATTTTGAAGTGTTTGGATATGCTGAATGTCTAAAGAATATTATAATGAACTCCCATATTCCTACCATCACCACCTAATTTTAGAAATAAAATTTTACCAGTAAAAGCAGAAGCTGTTTGTATACCCTCCCAGGGTCTTTGCCCCTTAAAAGCCCTTGCTTGGTGTGGTGATTATTGTTCCCATTTCCCATGCCTTTCTTCACATTTCACTACATATATATGTGTCTCCAAGTAATATAGATTTTTTTTGCATGTTTTTAAACATTTTTTTTTTTTAATTTGCATATGGGCAGGAGGCACCAGGGATCGAACTCCAGACCTCCAGCACGGCAGGTCGGAGTTCTGCCTGCTGAGCCACGGCTGCCGCCCTTTTTAAACATTTTATGACTGGATGATAAGGTTTATATCCTTCAGCAACTTGCTTTTTCTTTTTATTGCTTAATATTATATCTAGAAGAGTCACCTTTGGTTTATGTGGCTCTAGGTCATTTCCAATGCTGTTTAGTATTTTATTGAATGAACACACAAAAATTTATTTGGTTATTTCCTATTGATAGATATTTAAGTTATATATATATCAAATGCAAACAGTACTACTGTAAGGATTCTTACATACCTCTACTTGCATATACCTTGAGTTTTTTTCTAAGGTATATTACAAGTAGGACAACTGTGGATCAAAGGGTTTTGCTATCTCCAACTTTTATTGACGGTTAGCAAATTTTTCTCTAGAATGATTGTATCTATTTACTCTCTCATTAATATTGTGCAAGAATTCTGCTTTCTCCACATTTTCATTGCACACGGTATTGTCAGATTTTTTCATCTGATTGGTTTGAAATGTCTTGATATGTTTAAATTTTCATTTCTCTGATGACCACTGTGACTAAACATATTTTTAAATGTTTTGATGGCCATTTAGACTTTTTCTTCTGCAAATTACCTGCCCATATTCTTTATCCATTTTCTGAAGGTGTTGTCCTTTTATTTTATTGATTTGTAAGTGTTCTTTATATATTCTGGGTACTAATAATTTCCCAGTTAAATGTTTTGCAAATATTACTAATATTTTCTTCAAATTTGCTCTTTATTGCTTCCAGTATACAATATAAACTCTTTTGCATGGCAAAGGTAGATATGGGTAATTTGACTCTCTAGTTCCTACTTATGGTCAGCAAATATGTCTCATTCCTTATGCTTAGTTGTCCCTCTGCTTGGAATACACTCACCTGTTATTTGCCTGGTTAACATTTTTTTTTCAGTTTTCAAAGCACTCTTCAACAAGTGGTTACAGGACAGATCCCAGGGTTTGTCATGGGCTACCATATGATCCTCTCATATTTTTCCTTCTAGCTGCTCCAGAGTATAGGAGGCTAGAGACTTAAATACTTTTTTTATCATCACAATTGGCTTTTTCCCTTTTTTTTTTTGTGAACAATAACATATATACAAAAAAGCTATGCATTTCAAAGCGCAGCAGCACAATTAGTCATAGAACATATTTCAGACTTTGACTTGGGTTACAATTTCACAATTTTAGGTTTTTACTTCTAGCTGCTCTAAAATACTGGAGACTAAAAGAGATAATTGATTTTATGATTCAGCATTCATATTCATTTGTTAAGTCCTATCTTCTATGAACAATTCCACCATCACCTTTGATCTTTCTATACCATTCTTTGGGGTTGTTTGGGTTATGGCAATTCTAAATTTTTAATATTGGAAGGGTCAGTCACTAATATGGGATAGGGAGATGAAGATATCTGATGTTCTGGAGAGGCTGGGCTAGGTTTCAGGACTTATCTGGACCAGGGACCCATCTGGAGGTTGTAGGTTTCTGGAAAGTTACTCTAGTACCTGAAATGCTTTGTTAACATTTATTGTTCTTTTGCAACCAACCTTTTGGAGAATTTTGACTCTTCTCCCAGAAGTAACTGTCCTGAGAAGAAAATAGTGCTTGATGGCTCTGGTGGCCAGTAATGGATGGGGAGAGGGCCTTTTGAGGAAATGTTCTGCAAATGCTTAGCTACAGTGTTCAGGCACTAAACATCTTGATGATTTAGTCTTGATAGTATTTCCATTGGGTTCCAAATCATCATAATCTTTCAAGTTACCAGAACTTTGTTTCAGTTTTCAAAGAAAACTCCATTTTCCCTCCATTTTAGGAAAATAAAGCTGCCCAAATGTAGTTTTTGGAAGTCTAGAAAAAATTCCACAGTTATTGTTTCCCAAGTATCTATTCCAAATGGAGCTCATCAAAGAACTTCTGTTTTCCTGCCCATTGTGAGCCTGGATCTGAGACACATGTCAATTTACTCTGTTCTCTTGTGTGAATGATGAGGATATGCATTGGGGCATCTATTATTCTGAAGCTGAGATTTAACCCAATTAAAGAAAGAAAAAACACAACGCACCAAACTGTGTATTATTTACACATTTCAATATTTAATTTCCTGTCTCCATTACACACATTTTAGTATGCGGATTATTTGCCCAACATAATTTATCAGTTCCTTGTTAGATGATATTCTCCTCAGGGTACATATTGTTCATATTTAGAAATTCTTATTAATCTCAAGAATCACATTGTTTATCCAACAAAATTATTACAGCTTTGATGAAGCTTTTAAAGTGTAACATGTAAATCACTATTTTCTCACTTTCATAAGCAGCTGAATTTTTGATCTAGTGGTTTTATGGTTTGGAAGATATTTAGTTTTAGATGGGGAAAATGCACAAGTTGGTAAAGTAATGTGTAGATAAGGCTATTTAATTTGAACTGCTGTTAATGACAAATTGCCATCACTAATGACAAATAGCCCACTCCTCCAAACTGCATTTCTTGAATAAATAAATGGGTATAGCTATCAAGTGTTGTTATAAATAAGATGGGGGCTATATTTAAAGTATAAATGTTGCAATAACAAATGACAGGAAGGTAAAATAGAAGATATTTAAGTATTTATAATCACTTATTTTCTTAATTATATATTGATTGCTTTACCTGAGAAAATATTAGGGGTATTATATGAGATATAATTGTTATACTGATAATTTGTTTCAGTATTTACATATAGATTTGTGTATGCGCTGGGTGAGGTCATCCTAGTTGCATTAATTATGTAGGTTATAGAGTGAGATAAACATGTTTAGTACTCCTTTGATTTTTTCACATCTTTGGAAAAAATTATCTTTCTTATTTGTGAGTTATATATTTATTTGACACAACAAACCTTATCTACACAGCATACTCATGTATTAATAATACCTTACATCTGAAGAGTATTTTACATTTTCCAAACATTTCTACATCCATTATTGCATTTTGTCATTCCATTATCCTTGGGATGGTAGAATTCCTCATTTGATAGATGAGGAAACAGATCTAAAAATGTGATGTGTGTTGAAGAAAGCTCCCAAATCAGTTAATAACAAAGCTGAAATTATAAGCCCCTGACTTTGTACATGATACCTTTCTGCAAATGTGGAGAAAAAGTAGAAAGTTGAAAAGTTGAACACTGCTTACAATTTATAAGGGTTTATAACACTTAGAAATCATGGGAGTTTGATGGGGTTCTAATATCAGAGGATTAGAAATAAATTATAAATTCCTTAATTACATCTCATCCATTGGCTTCCATTCCTGGTATATATTCAGCATTTCCTATATGTTTGATTTGGTCTTTTCCTTCAGGGTTAAGCATAAAGCTTAAGTCCATTAAACATTCAGTTGAAAAGAAAGCTTACCTTTTTCAGCATGTTTAGTGAGTTCCAGCTTTAACTTACTTGAATTAAGTTTATTAGATCTACACTTTGTTTTACTAGAATCAGCAGTTTCATTTTTTCTCCTCCCCTTTGTTCTTAGTAATAATAAGATATGAACTTTCAAATAAAAGTCCCCATATTGCTATCCAGATGAAATGTGGCAAAACCATCCTATAACTGCTGGAAATATTTGTTTATCAGCTATTGTAAATACATTTGGACCTGGCATCCAAAAGCTGTGCTTTAATTGTTAGTGGATAATATATGAAGTGTGGTTGTATGAAATTGAGAGACTACCTATAATCATTATTCTAGGTACTTCTGGTTTTTGGAAATCCCAATTTCTAGGGAAGGACCACAGGAAGATTATCTTCATTTCAGGCCCCTTCCTCTTTCCCAGATTAATTTCCCTCCTTGACCAATGAGTTAGTCTCTTTTCTACAAGGAAAATGCACTTGTTCTACAAATGGGGCAAAGGAGGGAGAATCCTCCTTTGTTTGTACGTGGACAAATAGCTTGGTTCAAACTCTACAGCCAATGGGTTTGGAGAGTCACTTTCTAGTTTGAAAGACTGCATGTTGTCCCTGTTCTTCTAAAGGTATGCCATTAGGTTTATCTTTGTAGACAGCAGGAGAAAATGGGGCATACATTGTAAAAAATATTTTGTTATTAAGCTTTGGTTGCATAAGGCACAGGTTTCTCTGCTCCACTCTTTGATTTGGCTCCAACTTCTCCCCTTTCCCTCCCTCATGTATTGAGTGGGACAGTATGGCTAAAGTAAAAATATCAGACCCTTTGATGGTCAGTTTGGAAAATACCTCCTCCCTCCCACCCCACTTCATCCTTATCTTTCAGAAATTGCAAACTGAATTTTGCACTACGTCCATAGCATAGTGAAATAGGTAACATAGGTAAGTAAAGCAAGCTGAGTGTGGCACTAGTAGTGCTATGAACTCTGGAAAATTGGTATGCAACATCCAAAGGAATGATGTCTACTGAGCTTCAGCAAATTGGTATCCTGTTGGGACACAGGCCTACTGTCACCTGTGCCTTTGATTTTCCAACAGAAAATCACTGTTTTAGTTTGCCAGGGCTGCTATGACAAATATCACACAATGAGTTGACTAAAATGCTGAGGATTTAATGGCTCACAGTTTAGAGGCTAGAAGTCCTAAATCAAGAAGTCAACAAGACCATGCTTTCCTCTGGAGTTGATAGCATACTGGCGATGGCATTCCTCAGTCACACAGCCATATCCTTGGTCTCCTCTTGTGTCTTTCTCGGACTTCTGGCTTCTCTTTATCAGTCCTCCATAATACAGATTAAGGTACACCTTGATTCAATTGGCTACACCTAAATAGCATCTTTGAAGATTCTATTCACAAATAAGTACATATCCTGGCTTCCTTAACATACTCAAATATATTTGCAAATGGATTCATACCCACAGGAATGTAGATTCAGAGTAAGACGTGAGCAAGTCTTTTGTAGGGCACATGATTCAATCGCCAACAACCAGGAATCTGGGTTTTATCTGAAATTTCATGATTTAACAAATTCAAAAAATAAAGCAACATAAACCACGATGTAGGCCAAACAAACATGCCAGGTTGCAACCTCTGTTGACTTGTGTTTTTGAAAATGAGGTTGTGGGAAGTATATTGTTACTTATACCTCAAAAATGGGATTCACTCCATACCAAATGATTTCCTGCCACATAGACATAGCAGAACAAAGCATCTTCCCCACATGTATGCAAAATTTTGTACATCTGTATGTTTTTGTGGAGAAAATATCCATGGCTTTTATTAAATTCTTGAAAAATCTATCACCCTAAGAGATTATGAATCTCTTCTGTAACATCCTTGACAAGTTGTCATCTAGTTTCTGCTTGAATTCCCCTAGGGACAGGGAACTTACCACTGTACAAGATAGCCTACTTTTGTTTTAGACAGCTCTGAAGATTATTGGTGCAGAGTCTTATTCTAAAACTCATTTCTTATTGGTGGTAAAAAAAGGTATCTAACCTTGAACTAGGAAAGTGCTCTTGAAAAAAAATAGTCCTAGAAATTAAGAGGTTGCTGAAATTTCCTGTAACTCTCACCCATTCTTACACAAAAATAGTATTATTAAATTATGATAGTTACTAATAGAATTTCTAATTCTTTTACAATTAAGGTCATTGGATCTTTATGACTTACCCTTCATCCTGAGACTATTTGCATGAAAATAAAGACTTCATGTTTCATCATGTTCTACAGGTCCATTTAAACTTTTTTTCTATCACGGATTTCTAGAAATGTAGAACTGGAAATGGTAGAACAGAAAACCCAGTTGTTTTAGAGTCAGAGGATCTTGGATTGATTGTTCTGCTATTTAGTAATTGTATGATGTTAGGCTGAGAGCCTTGGTTTCAACCTCTTCCAAATCTAGGTATCTGATAAAGTCTTTAAAGGCTGTGATAAAAAACCAAACAAACAAATTTTAATATGCTGTGCTATTCAGCAAAAAACTTTTCTTGGCTGTGATACCATGAACTGGTTATTTAACTTCTCTAAGTCATAGTTTCTGTATCTGTAAATGGGTTTAACACTTCCTGCCTATAGGCTTTTTTAACTATTAAACCAGATAATGTGTGCAAAGCATTTGCATAGTGCCTAAAATGCAGTTCATATTCAATTAAAGTCAACCACTAATGTTTTTAAACTTTTTTTTATTGTGAAATATAACATATATACAAAAAAAAAACCCAATAAATTTCCAGGTACATTTTAGCAAGTAGTTATAGAACAGATTTTAAAGTTTGGTATGGATTACAGTTCCATGATTTTTTGTTTTTTTCTTCTAGCTGCCCCAAGACACCGGAGATCAACAAAAATATCAATATATAATGATTTGGCAATCATACTCATTTGTTAAATCGTATCTTCTTTGTTATTTTCCTCCTTCTCTTTAAATAACGTATATACATAAAAGCAATAAATTTTGAAGCACATCACAATAATTAGTTGTGGAACAGATTTCAGAGTTTGTTATGGGTTACAGTTCCACAATTTTAGGTTTTTATTTCTAGCTGCTCTAAGGTACTGGAGGCTAAAACTCCACCATCACCTTTGATCTTTTTCCCACTCTTTAGGGGTATTTGGACTATGTCCATTCTAACTTTTTCATGTTGGAAGGGGCTGTTGATAATAGGGGATGGAATAGGGATAGGGGGATGGAACTAGTTGATGTTCTGGAAGGGCTGGCCCCTCTGCATTTCAGGATTTATCTGGTCCAAGGACCCATCTGGAGGTTTTAGGATTTGGAGAGCTACCCTAGTGAATGACACCTTTGTAGAATCTTGTATAATGCCCTAGGTATTCTTTGGGATTGGCAAGAATGGTTTTGGTTGGGGTTTGGCTAGTTATGATAGGTAGCAATATCTGACTGAAGCATGTGTAAGAGTGACCTCCTTTGTAGCCTCTCAACTCTATTTGAACTCTCTCAGCCACAGATACCTTTTTTGTTACTTCTTTTCCTCCTTTTGGTCAGGAAGGCATTGTTGATCCCATGGTGCCAGGGCCAGTCTCATCCCTGGGGGTCATCTCCCATGCCACCAGGGAGACTTAAATCCTTGGTTTTCATGTCCCATGTAGAGGGGAGGGCAAAGGTTTCACTTGTAGAGTTGGGCTTAGAGAGAGAAAGACCACATCTGAGCATCAAAAGAGGTCCTTTTGATGGAGGTGACTCTTAGGCATACCTATGGGTAGCCTAAGCTTCTCTGCTACATACATAAGCTTCACAAGAGCAAGCCTCGAGATCAAGGGCTTGACCTATTGATTTGGGTGTCCCTAATGTTTGACACAATTTCCGGAGTTTCCCCAGTGGTAAAGAATAATAATTCCATAATTTTTCTCTTATCCCACAAAGGACTTTGCCAATACTTTTTGATTATCTGCTTAATATACTCTGGGATGTATCCAGGCATTACACTGAGCTATACAGGATTAAAGACTCTCTTTCTTATTCTGGGCTCCCTGTGTTTAGATTGTTTAAATGAATTATCCACACAGGTTGAGTTATATTATGTGGTACAGAAAACGTAGGTTCTGGACATAACAAACTTTCTTCCTTTGGTCTCAAAGAATAGGAAAAGCTCTAAAATATAGGCAATGGCTTCCTTACCCCGGTATTCTGAATTACTTTAATCCTGACTTGAATGGCTTCATTCATATCTCTAAATATCAGGTTATACATATATAAAACAGCCCCTCAAAATCCAGAAATAACAATTACCACTCCAGACTAAATGTGACAACTCTAAGAGCTTACAATCTAGGCACCAGTTTTCTAATAAGTCTTTTTAAAATGAGATCATACAATATTTGCTCTTTTGTTTCTGGCTTACTTTGCCTCACTAAATGTCCCAAGATTCATTCACATTGTTGCATTCCTCACAACTTTGTTCCTTTTTGTAGCAGCACCATGTTCAATCATGTGTTTATACTGTCGTTCACCAGTCTATTTCTCAGTCAGTGCATCTTTCATCCACTTCTATCTACTGGGCCTCATATACAATGTCCATAGTCAACAGTCTACGAATGCCCTCAATTTTAGACAATTTCATTGTTCCCAAAAGAAAGATAGCCAATAAACACACCCTCGCTGTTGTAGTTTGCTAGCTGCCCGAATGTATTATACTGGGAATGAAATGGCTTTTAAAAAGGGGAATTTAATAAGTTGCTAGTTTACAGTTCTAAGGCCAAGAAAATGACCCAATCAAAACAAGTCTATAGAAATGTCCAATCTGAGGCATCCAGGGAAAGATACCTTGGTTCAAGAAGGCCGATGAAGTTCAGGGTTTCTCTCTCAAGTGAGAAGGCACATGGTGAACACAGTCAGGGCTTCTCTCTCATCTGGAAATGCAAGTGGTGAACACGGCATCATCTGCTAGCTTTCTCTCCTGGCTTCCTATTTCATGAAGCTCCCTAGGAGGCATTTTCCTTCTTCATCTCAAAGGTCACTGGCTGGTGGACACTCTGCTTCTTGTGCCTATGTCATTCTCTGCTCTCTCAGAATCTCTGCTTTCTTCAAAATGTTTCCTCTTTTATAGGATTCCAGTAAACTAAACAAAACCCACCTGGAATGGGCAGAGACACATCTCCACCTAATCTGATTTAACAACCACTCTTGATTGAGTCACATCGCCAGAGATAATCTGATTAAAATTTCAAACATACACACTGAATAGGGATTAGAAGAAATGGCTGCCTTCACAAAATGGGATTAGGATTAAAACATGGCTTTTCTAGGGTACATACATCCTTTCAAACGGGCACACTCACCAAATAGAAAATGCAAACTTTCCCCTAACTCTTGACCCTTCTCCCATCAAGTTCCCCTGGTATGGCTGTGGTACTGTTGATGTTTTCCTGTCAAACACCATTTTCTGTTAAACATTATTGCATACCCATAGCATGCAATAACATTTCCCCCCCATATTCAGAAATTATACACTCTTTGTACAAGATTCATACCTTTGAAGTAGTTCATGCAATAACTTCTTTATATTTGTCGTGTTAATTAATGTGACATAGGCGTCCATACAACCTCTTGCAATCATGTTCACCTTCAATATGGTAATATTACTTATAGACCTGTTAGTGAACTACTTTTACTTCTGTCTATTCCCTTACAATTAAGTCCAACCTCATTAGCAAACTGTTCACCCATCTCAAGCTTCTATGTATCTTTATGTCCCCTATATTCTGCATTATAAGCCTCTAATTTTACCTTTACCATGGTCATAAAAATGGAATCATACAGTATCTGTCCTTTTGTATCTGGCTTATTTTACTCAGCATTATGTCCTCAAGGCTCATACATCTTGTCATATGGTTCAGGACATCATTTTGTCTAATGGGCATAATAGTCTATAGTATGTATATACCACATTTTGTTAATGCACTCCTCTGTTGGTGGGCACTTGTTTCCATCTTTTGGTGATTGTAAATATTGCTGCTGTGATATTGGTATGCAAATCTCTGTGTCACTGCTTTCAGCTTTTTTTGATATATACTGAGTAGTGCTATTGCTGGGTCATAGGGCAACTTGATATTTAGTTTTCAGAGGAACCGCCAGACTGTCTTCCATAGTGGCTGTACCATTATACATTCCCACCAGCAGTGCATAAGTGTGCCAATTTCTCCACATCCTTTCCAACATTTATTGTTTCCTGTTTGTTTAATAGCAGCCATTCTTATAGGTGTGAGGTGGTATCTCATAATAGTCTTGATCTACATTTTCCTTATAGCTAATGAGAATGAGCATTTCTTCATGTGCTTTTTAACCATCTGTATTTGCTCTTCAGAAAAATATCTATTCATATCTTTAGCCCACTTTATAATTGGGTTGCTTGTTCCTTTGTTGTTGAGTTGTATGATTTCTTTATGTATACAGGGTATAAAACCTTTGTCTGATGCGTGATTTCCAAATATTTTGTCCTATTGAGTTGGCTGCCTCCACTTTTTTGACAAAGTCTTCGAGGCACAAAAGCATTTGATTTTGAGGAGATCCCATTTATCTATTTTTTTCTTTGTAGCTTGTGCTTTGGGTGTAAAGCTTAGGAAGCTACCTCCTATTACTAGGTCTTGAAGATGTTTCCCTACATTTTCTACTAGGAGCTTTTTGGTCTGGTTCTTATATGTAGGTGTTTGATTCAGTTTGAGTTAATTTTTGTAAAGGGTGTAAGGTAAAGGTCCTCTTTCATTCTTCTGGCTATTGATATACAGTTCTCCCATGCCCATTTATTGAAAATACTATTTTGTCCCAGTTCAGTGGATTTGGGGGCCTTCTCAAAAATCAGCTAACCATAGATTTGGTGGTCTCTTTCTGCACTCTCGATTAGATTCCATTGCTCAGTACTTCTATTTTTGTGCCAGTACCATGCTGTTTTGACCACTGTGGTTTTATAATAAGTTTTAAAATTAGGGATGTTAATTCTCCCACTTCATTCTTCTTTTTAGGGTATTTTTAGCTATTCAGGGTCTCTTTCCTTTCCAGATGTATTTGGTAACTAGCTTTTCCAAGCCTTCAAAGTAGGTTAAATTTTTACTGGTACTGTGTTCAATCTGTAGATCATTTTGGGTAGAATTGATATCTTAACTACTTTTAAACATCCTATCCTTGAGCATGGAATGTCTTTCCATCTATTTAGATCTTCTTTGACCCTCCTCTCATTTCTGATTTTGTTTATTTGCATCCTCCCTCTTTTTTTTATCAGCCTTGTTAGTGGCTTGTTGATTTTACTGATTTCCTCGAAGAGCCAACTTTTGGTTTTATTGATTCTTTCTATTGTTCTTTTGTTCTCCCATTCATTTAACTCTCCTTTAATCTTTGTTATTTCTCTTCTTCTATCTGCTTTGGGGTTAGTTTGCTGTTCTTTCTCTAGTTCCTCCAGGTGAGCCATTAAGTCCTCGATTTTTGCTTT